>BQNB010016957.1:0-70770 GCA_026074375.1 Tanacetum coccineum | reverse complement strand
GTATGTTCTTGGTAATAATAAGCAAAATGAATAAGCTACTGTAAAAGTGGTGTTAGAACACCCTAAATATGTTGGTAAAATATTTGTGAGTCAAGTTGGGTAATTTGGAAGCCGCTATGGTAAAACTAGTAGTAAAAATAGACATAAAAACCTTGATTGTATTGTAGATCGGATGTTGTTTGGAACATGCAATAACTTAATCTTTTTTTTATAAAGGTAACTACTGATTTGAAAACTTAAATAGGTTCTTGGAATACTAGTCATATGATTATAAAAGTTATACAAGTGGTTTGATGATTTGAGTGATAAAACTAGTGGTAGAATGGGGCGTAAAATCATGATTTTAAACTATATCGGGTATGAATTTGTATATGTTATGGGTCAAATATTTCCATGATTACCTACTGAGATTTTTAGATTAAAATGATGTTAAGACTTGTATAATATGATTTTGGGAGTTGATTGGGTCGTTTATGCATGTTGGGTTATTGATTTGACTTGATTAAGTCAAGGTTATTTTTCAAACAGCCCCTATTTTATTTTGGGTCATATTGATTGGAGCATAAGTTGATGATAAATAAACATTTTGACATGATTCAAGATCCTAGAATCAAGTGCTTTGAGTCTAGTTTCCAGAAATGTAAGTCTTTTTAAAATATGAGGTCGTTTGGTTAGTCAAAGTTGCAAAATGGTAAAAGGTGTCAAAACTGCCCAAAAATCTCTTTTCAACCCTTGTACTAAAATGATCATAAATCATAAACCGCGATGAATCTATCATTGAAACTGATATGGGAGACACTTGTATGGGTTAGTTAGAGTCTCCCATTTTCCTAACTCATATAACCTTGATTTAAACCCTCTGATCACTAAAACACTTTGGTATGTCCAGATTTGGCCATTTTTGGAGTCGGGTGTAAATGGTCGAGTATAAGTCCTAAATAAATTTTGGAAAAATTCATGGACACACCTAAAACATGGAATATTAACCTGGAGAAGTAGCTTGACCATAGGCTTTGGTTAACTTGGTTAAATAGATACTTAAAATGCTGGGAAATTTGGGCCAAATTGTTGTAATTGCGTTTTGTGATAAAAGTGACTTTGGAAACAAATGTGAACGCAAGGCATAACAAATGAACATTAATATTATCCAAGCATATCTTATAGGATCTAATTAGGTATATTTACTTACCTTAGGTTGCGAGTAGAAGGTTGCGTATTCGTTTGGGTTGCCTACTTAGTGTGGTTTGCCGAGAAGTCCTATTATCGTTCTAACTTTTAAGGTGAGTTTCTCACATCCCCTTTTTCATACATGTTTTAAATGTTTTGGGGTGGAAAGCATGATGTGTCGTTTTTATACTCTTACTTTGAAGTAATTGATCTTTTGAGCACATTTGAACTTGAACTTGTTTTGAACATATGGAACTTGATTTGAACTTGTTGAACTTTGGAAACGTGTTGAACTTGCACTTGGAATGTATGTTGTTGTATGCTTGGAACCCTCCACTACTTTTAACTCATTATCCCCCTCATCAAGATTGAGACGTTAGTACTTATGGATAGCGCTATTAGGAGATTAGTCCCTCCTCACTCCCCGCACAAGGGTGCATAGTACTAAGTGTTTGTGCCACACTATACAACTGAAACTTGATTAGATGTTTAGAACGGTTAGGCTGAATACATTTAAGTAGTGCCTCGCATGAACACTATAGCATACATACATGTTGAATTGATTTTGTACTATGTTACTTAATGTAACGGGAACTATTTTGATAACTTGATTTGTTTTGGACTCTCAACTTGTTTGGAAATTGATTTCGATGTGGACAACTGTTTTTGATAACTTGCCATTGAGTTGGCAAACTTTCATCGGACATCTACCCTTATATAAAACTATATTTGGTGTATACAATCTTGAGAACTCACCAACTATTTCGATAGTTGACCGTTTTTATCATGCTTTTCAGGTGACATTCCTAAGGTGGAAATTTAGTGTACTTGCTCTTGGACATGTTCAAGATGTCTACTTTCTTCCAAGTTATTGTCTTTTGGGTGATCCATGTTTGGAAGAAAAAAATAACATTTGTTGACTTTTGTACTCTTTAAACTTGTATTTGGTATTGTTGTAATTCGGATAATTTTCTTTTATCTAAATCAAGTATGGTGTTTTATCTATCAGCTTGTGTGGTGTTTATTAATATGTTACACCTCGCGGTTCTGCCTTGGTGGGGTGTGACAAATTATAAAAGTATAAGAAATTACACGTTGTCTTCTATGGATTGGAATGCGTTGCAAGACCTATTCTGCTCTTTTTCTCCTTTGAAAATTGACTTTTATGGTTTAGGTATCGAGAATATGATTTAGCACACCTAAAACTTATTTTTGAGTTTTGTATTTATAGGGTCTAAAAGTTGGTTCGATACGGCGTATCCAAGGGATTGGATACGGCGTATTGGAGTTTCTTGGAGTAGGGACCACATTTGATATCTTCCAAAATATTCACATACTATATTTTCAACACAACGTATTGGTCTTCTGGATACGGCGTATTGATATTCTTTCCTTTATGGTCTTTGGTGAGTGCAAGCACGTTTATGCCGTATCTTCCTTAATGGATACGACGTATTGGTAGTCAGAATCATTAATCTTCAAAATATCTTCGTTTAAGCTCCATAATGCGCGCCTTTTGCTAATATTCACCAAGTACTTCGTAATTACTGCAATTCTCAAATATAAACGATTAAGTAACAATTCTTTGCAATAATTATACAAAATGGGTCAAATACATGGGATAAATGATTCTATAAAATAGACGTTATTTGATGTCATCAAATATCCCCCGCTTGAATCCTACTTGTCCTCAAGTATCCTTTAAAAGTCTATAAAAATGTGTTCCTAAGGATAATTTATGTTAAAGCATTTATTTGATCTATTACAAGTACACAACCAAACACCTCACGAAATAGGAAGATGAAAACACTCAAATTGAAAAACACTCAATCACTCAATAATCTGTGGTGGGAACCATGTATTACTAATTCGGTCAATTGCTCTCGGGTCCCCGTAAACGAGTGTTTTATCATATGTTGGCAAGGATACATATCTCCTACCGCTAATGTAAGGTGTTAACAATGGTTATAAAAGGTAAATATGGTTTCTTTGATAAGGATTTAGGGTGATTATCTGACTAATCTTTATCGTTACCTAATATTCTGGAGGACGCTCAAAGACCACACAATACACACCTGGTAAAGACGGAGTAGACACATGTGATTGCTCACTCC
Source organism: Tanacetum coccineum (assembly GCA_026074375.1). NCBI lineage: Eukaryota > Viridiplantae > Streptophyta > Magnoliopsida > Asterales > Asteraceae > Tanacetum > Tanacetum coccineum. The sequence goes on along the minus strand of BQNB010016957.1, from coordinate 67,489 downwards.
CCACATCAAATAAGCACTAAAAGAGCTAGGAATCGTAGAGTAATATAGAGGTAAGGATTTTCTATCTTTTCCACCAATAGTAATTTCTACCAACTAACAAGGACAAGCTGAGACTTGTTTCTACATTGGCAATTCGTCTCAGAAGAATACGACATGCCACTCTCGATCTACATCCTCCATTCGCGTAAAAATCCATTCGGTTAATGAATTAGGAAAGGGGAAATAAATTATTGTTAAATAATAAATTATCGATAACAAATAAGATTAAGTCTAAAATACTAAGTTGCTAGACACTTTTCAACGTCCTTAGTACCATGATATAAGTCACAACTTATATACAAGGTCTTGATCATAGATAAAAAACAGACAACCTAAGTTGGCTAGTTCCCATACGGTCTCTACACAACATCCCCATACTTTATATATCATGTGGCGACATCTGCCACTTTATTACAATACTCTACATTGTTCGATTTGTATCAAACGGAATATCGATCCTTCGTGTAATTCTGCGGTAGTTGTGAAACGATTATCTTCAAACTTTCCTTCTCTTTTTTGTTGCCATTTTTCTAATTTTTTTTATTTTTTTTTTGCTAACACTTTACAATACTTAAACTATCGGTGTGGTAATTTCACATACTTTACGATCTTAAATCTTTTGGATTTAATTCCTTCAGATAATTCTTCATTCTCTCGGTGTACCAATTAATTGCGTTGGTAGTTAAAAATACATGGGGTTTTGACTATATTATACATTCCCATTTTGCTATGTGCATATTCTTACAAACCCGTACAAAGATAGTAAATGGTTGTCACAAGACTGGGAAATAAACTTTACACTTTAAGCAAACTAGCAAAAATGTAAAATAAACTTACATCTAATATGGTAGCGCTAAGGTGTAAAGGTGTAACGAAAGAAATATTGGTTGTTGTTCTAAGTATTGTCTATAACGGGTTGTTCTAGGGTATCTTACTCTTAAAATGTCGTGAGTTAAACTCACAAGGGTTTATACGGGGGTTATGTAAAACCAAGTGTAGTTACGTTAATAAGCAACATTGTAAAGGCTGATTTAGGTGATTAAATCCTAAATTTCCTCAATTTAAACAAGTCTACTCAATCTAATTCTATAGTAATTATCACTGCTCTGGTCTCAGAAAGATTTTACCAGCCTCAAGTTCTAAACGTCTACAACATCACGGAACCAACACTCTAATTTTACTGGAATTTGGCGATACACATTTGGTAAAACGGGATAAGGTTAAATCCTCACAATATCTAACAAGGGTTATTGTGTGTCGGGTTGAGTAACAAGTAATTTCACAAGTATGGTTGAAAATTTTTTAAAATTTGTGCTACTTTATGCATTGTATTGGGAAAATTAGGACAAGTGTACATTCTAATTCCATTTCCCCCCCACGTGAATTATAACAAAAGTACCTAGTTGTTATTATAGATTAAAACCATTAAATTCGAGAATTAAAAAAGTATATTGAATGCAGGAACTCCCATGATTATCCTTGATCAGGTTGTTTCTCCATGTGGAGTTTATTGGCTAGAATTGTGGTTGAAACAACAGCCTTGAAGTTTCAAGCCTACACAAACACTTCAAGATCTCCAGATTTGTAAATTCTCCACCAATATTCGTCGATATTTCTTTGCTTCCAAGGTCCTGTATAAAACATAGGAAAAAAACGTGTATTCCTATCTTGGTATCTACGGTTAATTTAAACTAAACTAAACAAAACTGTACATGAGATCGATACGCCGTATTCATAAACTGGAATACGCCGTATTGAGAAACCTGTAAAAAGTATCTAAATACGGGCCAGTCTGTTGAATATACCGTATCATGTGCATGAATACGCCGTATTGACAGAACTGACAATAATGTTTTTAAAGTGCATAAAAAGTAAAGACTGATTACGTCCAGACAATCAATACACCATATGGTATGGAGCGGATACGCCGTATTAATGTCTGGGAAGACAGACTCGATAAAATTAAAATACACTGCGGGTTATCTCCCGGGAAGCACTTTTGTTTACAACGAAGTCTTTAAGTTAGACTTTTCTTCAGCTTCTCCTTTCATTCCATCTCATGCACGCTAATGTGCTCGCGTGTGAGCCATTCTTTCGTCTTCTCATCTCGGATGTAATTGGGTCCTAAATTCAATACTCCTTTGTAGAACCCTTTAAGCTTTTGGTATGCATGCGAGATTCCATTCTTCTCATCTTTCTCACTTACCTTCAGTAATGGTGGAATCTTGTGACATTGCTCATTAGTATGGTGTTTAAACCTCGGATGTGATCGCACCATTTGGTAAGTTACTTCATCATCACCATTGTAAATGGTAATTATCCCTTCGAACCATCTTGCTTTAATTCTAACTTCTCTTAAAAAAATTTCACCAAAAATAACATCGTCCATTCTTTTATTACGATAAGCATCCATATCTTCTAAAACTGCAAAATCTGCCCCAACAAAAAAGGTTCCAACAAAAATAGGCACATTCATTAAAGCTCCTACAACATTATTCCCTTTGTACACCATCTTCTTTTTCATTATAGAATTATGAAACTTTTTTGGACATCACATTGACATACAGTAATGGGAAAAAGTTAGCGTGTGTAAATTCAAATCCTATCATGCAAGAAAACTTTAAGTTGTGAGCACAATCTATATGGATCTTTTTATCATAGTCGCAATAACTAGGGTAATCATCAATTCCAACATTAAGTTCACCATCCCTAGTTCTAAATTCCTCAATTACCTCACCTTCCTTAATGGTGGGTATTAAATTATCACCTTGATTTTTCTTAAGCTCAAATGGTTCATTTAGATCATTTAATTCTATGTAATCCTCCAAGAAAGGGTCTAATGATCTATTTAACACCAAAGTCTCTCCCATAAGCCTAGCTTCTAAATCAAGTTCCATTCTTTCTCTCAAACTTAGCATGTAGACCCTCTTAATTAAACTACTAGCAGGTTTAACACTTGTGAAAACAATCCTTTCTTCCCCGACCCTTAAAGTAATATTTATTTTCTAAACATTAATCTTAGCACGGAAATGGTCTTCCGAGGATCAAGGGCACTTTGATATCCTCAGGCATATCTAGAATTATAAAGTCTACAGGGAAAGTAAATTTACCAATTCCTACTAGTACGTTTTTAGCTATTCCTTTTGGATATTTCACAGTCCTATTTTCTAATTCAACTATTAACTTAGTGCTAATTCAACTATTAACTTAGTGTGAGCTAATTTGCCTAATCATAAGTTAAGGTAGGTCGAGAGAGGCATAACACTAAAGCTAGCTCCTAAGTCAACAAGGGTATTATCAAAGCATACATTATTAATAAAGCAAGGTAAAGTGAAACTCCCTGGGTCTTTCTTCTTTTTGGGTATGGAATTATTAATATGTGAAGTTTTAGAGTAAGCTTTCGAGAATTATGATCCACACGATCCCTTCTTTTCTTCACAGTAGTAACCATTCAAACGGCTTAGAAATGGAATCGTCATTTGTCTTGTCTCGTATATCAGTGTACGGCACTGTCCAGTGGATACGGTGTATTAGGAAGATCTAATACGACGTATCGAGTATGAATCACCTTCAATAGTAGTTGAAATCGACTTGATTTGATCTCTCTGGTCTGTTTCAGTAGAGCTAGGTAGACTTCTAAATCCTCTTTCCTGTAGTACCTTGCTCATTTGCCCGATTTAGATTTCCAAAGTTTTAATCTATGCTCCTTGGTTTCGAATGGCTACATCCGTCAAAGCTCGGATTTCTTTAATCAAATTGAAGTTTTCTTCGTGTCTCTTTGCTCATTCACTCATGAATTTTCTTAGGGTATCTTTCATAGATTGCCTTCGTTCTTGGTATGAAGGATTTGCGTTATTCCTTTGATAAAATCCCAAAGCTGCTGCTCTATATCCCCCTCCTTGAAAAGGTCTACCAAATTACTTGTAGTAAGCTTCTTCTAGGATTTTCTCTTCTTCTTTTAGTGGGCAATCTATTGTGTAATGGGGTCCTTTGCATTGTTTGCATCCAACTTGAGCCGCATAGACTTTTTCATTCACTTTCTTGATCTCTCTCCCTAAATTATTGAGTTGTGCTTGTATAACTGCTAATCCGTCAGAAGTTTCAGTACTTCTTGACCTAGATGTTCCATTATGCCATTTTAGAGAGTATTCAGCCATTTCTTGGATGGCTATTTTTGCATCAGCAGCAGTCTTTGATGGTATTGCACCTCTTGAATCAAGAATTTGTCGAGTAGGAATTCCCAATCCATTATAGAACAAGATTACCTCCTGCATCTCCGTTAAATAGTGTTGAGGACACTTCATCAAGAGTTCTTTAAATCACTCCCACACTTGGTAAAGGTTTTCATCTGGTTCTTGCTGAAAGTTGTTGATTTCCTCTATCTTCTTTGTAGTTCTAGCAGGTGGACAATATTTGTTCAGAAATTTTGTTTTAAGACCATCCCAAGTTGTAATTGAACCAGTTGGTTCATTTCTTAGCCAACGGCTTGCGGCTCTAGTTAAGGACATAGGGAATGCTCTAAGCATCACTTGGTCTATAGTAATATTTAGAATGTAGAATAGATCGATGATCTCAAGAACTTTCTCAATGTGTTCATTCGCATCTTCATGATCCGAACCGCTGAAGGTGTTAGTCTGTAGTTCCTTGAGAAATTGGCCCTTCAGTTCAAAGTTATCCTTATCTTTAATTTTGGGCCTAGCAACCCCCGATCCATAGTCAGCTCAGGTCTTGCTCATGTACTGCTCCATAGCTTCCGCCATTGTTTCCGCAACTTCTTCCTCTGAGTATTCTTGGTCAGAAAGTAAATTGAAATCAGGAGATATTAATTCGTCAAGACTTAGTGTCTTGAAGTGTCTCCTAAATGATTAAAATTCTCGTTCAGGTTCTTTGTAAGGTGTGAATAGTTCGTTTGTTGAACTCCTTGTCATGCACTACCTAAAACAAGGGGGTCTATGGTAATTTTAGAAATGTAGATTATAGATCGATGATTCAAGAACTTTCTTTCATGTGTTCATTCGCTACATTCTTCATGATCCGAAACGTTTGATAAAGGTGCATTAGTCTTCGTTGTTCCTTGAGAATATTGGCCCTTCATATCCAAAGATTTATCTCTATCATCTTTTAATTTTGGGTTACCCTATAGCAACCAAATCGTTCCTCATTAGTCAGCTCTAGGTTCTATGCTCCAATTGTACTGTTCAAATAGCTTCCGTCCATTGTTTCCGCAAACTTCGTCTCTACTGATGTATTCTTGGTCAGATAATTCAGTCACTGATTGTTGAAATCAGGCGAGACTAATTATATTCGTCAGCAAAAACTGTAGTGTCTTGATGGTGATCTCAACTAATGTCTTATAAAAATTCTCGTTCAGAGTTCTCACTATTTGTTTAAGGTTGTGAATTACGTTCTAGAACTTTTGTTGCAAACTCCTATGTCATGCAACTACACTAATACAAAGGGATATACAATCACTGTAGGATAGGTCCTTTTTTAGGAAAGTAAAAATTTCTTAGCACAACGAACAATCATGTATAAATAAACATCTAATGAGTTCTGTTCTATGTTACGAGGAAACACTGATCTCAATTCTTGCGTATCCGATTAGAGAGTGAATATGCCGTTTTAATCATGTTGGAATGAATCCCGCTACTACTGTTACTTGGAAAAGACAAGTTCGGATATTCACGATTATCCGATCATAGACAATTGGAATACGCCGGTATACAGAATTCATATCGATCAGAACTAGCTGTATTTAGCAATATCTATATTTATAAATTAATATATGTTACATAATTGCTAACAGTAATATACATAATTAAACTTTATTAATTATTAGATACTATTAACAACATACTTCCTACGGGTTTGGATTCGTAATCTATAATGGTTAAAAAAACCATAAAATACATAAATTTAAAAATATTATTCAAGAATTTATTTTCAATTATTCCCTTGGCTAAACAGGCGCAAAAACTGAGATGTGGCTCGCTCTGTATAGGTGTTATTTTATTTTTGATAGTTAAAAAGTTTTAAATTTTATATATTCTATGGCCGAATACTACTTAACCAGAATACAAATACTTTATAAAACGTCGAAATTGTACACCGTAGTTATCGATCCTACGGTGAGAACTAAGAATGTCGTGGATATTAGCTAGTGGTGAGCGGAACTACTGCATAGCCCGAGGTTCTTATTAATCTATCTATTTTTTTAATTTATATTTTAGCTTTATACCTATCATCCCTGTAAAGTGTAATTCTATATCTAGTCATACCTTGCCCTAATAAATATGTTAGTTACTAATCTAGAATTCGAAGTATACATCGTAAAAGGGGGTTTCAGACTATACGAGGACATGCGAACGCAGAGTTCTGTGTTTGTGACTACAATCATATTCAGATCACTCTTTAAACAACATCGTCAAAGATAAATTATTAACAAGAACGACCTTATAATTAGTAGCATTGCGTCGAAGCTTATGATAGAAATTCTGTAATTGGAGCCATCATTAATCCGATTAGAAAGTTGAACGTTTGTTCTTATTTCTGTGCAATTGATTATCTATATCTACGAAGAGGCATTCAAATTCTTAATACACTCTAGTTCACGGGACTTCATATCTTAGTATACCTCTAATACACATTAATATCTTGTCACATATATAATGATCCGCACTAATGCTTTCTTATTACCTGATTATAATCTATCTTTAGGGATTAAATGCTATAGGGGTGATCTTGTTAATACCCCTATGCTATAGATGAACTAATTACCCACCTTTACTGCTTAAAGGAAAGTTTATACCAACTAAATAGTCGATCTACTTGTCCAAACTATCCAATGGAATCGAAAACATTGATTTGTTGGGGTGTATTATTAGAATTCACTACTAGTCAAAACATGTTTAATTAACAAAAGCAATTTCCGTTAATACTAGTAAGCACAGAAGCGTATCCTTAGCACAGTTTTAGAAGGACAATATTTGTGAATCCTATTGATTCTAGAATGTATAAACTATCGATTATGGAGAGCTTTCCCCGACTTCTAGATTACTTGGTTCGTTTCAATAGAAAAAAATCCAGTTGAATTGTATATTGTCGCATTACAAAAGCAGACGTAAACAAGTATGAATTGATAAACATAAACAAGCATACAACGATAAATTAAGCAATCGAGATATAAACAAAACCAAACATTTAGATCTTTCATATATGGCTAATACCTAAAGGTATTAGCCTTCAATGCGATCATAAATTACTGATAGCAAGTATGGCATAATTGTTTTTATGGCAAAGGTAAACTAACGTGTTATCGAAATGATCCAAAAACTAACAGGATTACTAAAAGTATATAGAAATTTCTCGTTGTCTTCTATCTGATCGGAATGCGTTTGCAAGACCTCCTTTGCATTTCTTTGTTCTCTCTCTTTGAAATCTCAAAATTTTTTAGTATAGGTATCGAGAATAATTGATTTTTACACTTTAAAATCATTTTTTCTGAGTTTTGTATTTTTAGAGTCTAGAAGTTGGTTCGATACGCGCGTATCTAAAGGGGATTGGAATACGGCGTACCTGGAAGTTTTTAGCAGTAGGGACTAGTTTGATATCTTCCAGAATATTCACATACTATATTTCCAATACGGCGTATTGGTCTTCTGGATACGGCGTATTGATCTTCTTTCCTTTGTGGTCTTTAGTGAGTGTAGGCACGGATACGCCGTATCTTCCTTGATGGATATGGCGTATTGGTAGTCAGAATCATTAATCTTCAAAATATCTTTGTTTAAGCTCTAGAATGCGCGCCTCTTTTTCTATTATTCACCATATAAGTACTCCGTAATTTATGCAATCTAACTATAAAATGACTTAGACAGTAACAATTCTTTGCAATTATTATTCAAAATGGGGTTATATACATTGGCATACATGTGCTATAAATATAACGTTATTTGATTGTCATCAAATTGTTCCTAATTGTTTGTATTTGAGAGTTAATTGCAGTAATTATGGAGTTATTGGTGAAGATTAATTATAAAAGTCACGCATTCTGAAGCTTAAAAACAGAAGACTATTTAAAAGATTACTGTTATGAAAAACAATACGCGGTTCACACACATCAAGGTACATAATAGGAGAACCATACCCTCCCCCACTCCCTAAGAGAAACAGAAGGTAGATACGGCGTATCCTGTGCTTTGCACTCACCAAAAGGCCACGAAGGAAACATGACTCCATATGCCGTATCCTGAAGAAGGCACAATCTCACGGCGTATTCAACGTTATATGAAATACATATTCTGGAAGATATCAATAAGTTGGTCACTACTCTAAGAAACCGCTTGTCGTATCAAGACTTTAGATACGTACGTATCGACCATACTAGAACCTATAAATAGAAAACTCAAAACACGGAGTTTTATAAGTGTGCGTTAAATAAAATATTCTTCGGAGTTTTTAGCGTGCAAAATCATATTCTCGATACGTAAACCATAAAAGTCGATTTTTAGAGGAGAAAAGGAGTAGAAGAGGTCGAGCAACGCAATTAATTCCATAGGAGACAACTTGTAATTTCTTGTATTCTTGTAATCGTTCAGTTTTTGGTATCATGCGTTAACTCGGTTAGCTTACCTTGGCTAAATCATTACTTTTGTATTAATTATAACGTTTGAAGGCTAATACCTTCGGGTATTAGCCATTATTATGAAGATCTTAATGTTTGGTTTGTTTATCTCGATTTCTTAATTTATCATTAAATTGCTTGTTTATGTTTATCAATTTATACTTGTTTACGTGTTTAAGTATGCGACCTATCATTCAATTGGGCCTAGTCCTACATATTTAATGCGCTGCAACTTTGGTGTTGTTTGGCCGTAGGCTAAGAGTCCAGGATAGCTCTCCATATTGCAATTTATATATCTAGAATCATAGGATCACAAATATTGACCTATCATTGCCTTTAGTTTAGTAAGCTTAGTTGAGCCATAAGGTGACCTTGGTATCAACAAGTACGTTCTTATTAACATAGGTTTAGCATAGATTATACTAACTTAGATTAGAAAAACCAAAGTAGTAATAAATTGAAAGTGTTCCTCGCTCTTAGTGATTGACACCCTACTTACCATGAAACTCCTACTGACCAGGTACACTGCCAGTTAAAGTGTTGTTTTTAGTTAAGTTGGCAAAATATAGATTTAAAACTTGAATCATATATTACAACCACACAACGACACATCAAAACTTAATTATGCTTCAGGCAAATTTTAATTTCATTTGAGATAATGTAAGACTCATTAACTTTTAATTAATGCAATGAGTTATGATTTTCATAAACATCCATTAGCGGTTTCTCTTTATATCTTTTGTTGTGTATAACTTATGATTCACGCCCAAGCTACTCTTCTGCTTATGACACGTTTTTGGGGTTGAAGATTGGTATTTAAGCCTAGGTTATATGAGAACCCAGGTAGTCTATTAGGGTCTGGTCTATAAACCTACTACGTGAACCTTATGTGATTTTTCCTCTTTTTGCCTATACGTGCCCCTATGAAATTACTATTGTTCATATATATAAGTATTATCTTACTAAGTATTATTACCTAACTATCAAGGGTTATAAGGGTTTGATAATAAGTGGTTACAAGTAAGATTTGAAGCAACAAAAGTTAGGGTTTAGTATGTTGGGGTGTTTGATTCCTCGACCAAGAACACAACTCACATAGGGTTTGTGTTCTATCATCTTTGTTCCACCCCATTGTGTTGTAAGTGATTTTCTTAAACTCCCTTATGTTGGTTTAATCATTCTTTGAGTACATATGTTAATTTTTCTAGTTTATGAACATGCATGTTACTAGTATGATAATCTTGGTTTGATCATGAACATCATGTATTGATGATTGGGATATGTTTATAAGATGTGTATTGGCATTGCTTTTGATTAATTAAAAAAAAAAATTTTTTAAGGAGTGATTTGGATGAGTTTTGGATTGATTTGGAAGTAGAATTTAGGGGTAGTTTTAGACCAGAAGGTAAACGTGGCTTTTTCTAAATATTTTTGGCCTGGAGCCTATCATTAAATTATATGGTTGGATAGATATAGTTCTAAGCTTCATGTGGCGAATTGGATGGTTTATCAACTCCTCCGGATGAGGGAGTTATGGCCAAATTACTAAAACTAGTCAAAATCCGAGTCTCGGACTTCTTTGGGTGAAAAGTCCAAAAATTTGTACTATAACATATAAATATGCAAAACTGTAGGTGATAGGTAAACATTTAACTTAAACATGAGCGGTGGTTTTAACCCTTACGGATAAACGGTTTGGGAAATACGCCAAAATTAGTGTTTGGTGGGAAAACTCGGGACTGTTGCAGACCAGCAGTATAAAAGGGTTAATTGCAGCAAACTTTTGGCCTGAGAAGGTCTAGATTATTTGATGGGGTTGTAGAAATAAGTTCAAGGTACATGTGTCGAATTGGATAGGGCAATATCTCCTCCGGATGAGTGAGATATGGCCATTTTACGGAAACTAGACGATTCTAGAACATCGTTTGGAAAATAAGTTAAACTCCAGGTTAACTCTCTTAAATGTGGTAAGGAAAAGTTGATCTCAGTATTAGACTCATACACCTAACATCTCCAAGTGGATTCACTATAATAGTTATCACGGTTTAGGATTTATGGCCGTTTCCGTAAGAGGTTTCAGTTTTGGAATAATTCTGGTTTGGGTAGTCAGGCACTAAAATGTCATTTCCCATCGCTTGGAAACTAATTAGATGATGAGACTTACATTATGGAAACTAGACTCAAAGGTCTTTTTAGGAACGAAATCCTCGTATTCATAGCCTTTACGGATTAGGAGATATGGATCAATTAAGTCGGGTTAAATCCAGAATCTGGAATTTTACGTCTTTTCATGAAATATAAAAAGTATAGAAACACATTATTAAAATAAAGGTTAATAAGCGAAACTTAATAGGTGTTTAATTAGATATATACTCAGGTTGTATACTAATTAAGAGATGAAAATACTTTGGTTAAGTCACTGTGTAATGTCGTGCATATCTTGAAGACATATCTCGTGATCATGTGATTATTTTTGCGTATTGACTTCTTTTATTATACTAAGACGCGTCATGCCTTTTAGGTGGGGCTTAGGCGTACTTTTCTCTCATCCAAAGATTCATCTACTTCTGATCTCTTTGCTCTAGCGGTGAGTTCATAGCCCCACATTTTCTCTTTTAATGGTTTTCATAAACGGTTTTCGAGGTAAGAATACATGCTTGTTTACTAAGCAAATTTATTGATTTTTACTACTTAAGCATTATATGACTAATTTTACTAAAGTTTTTTACTTGCTTACTACATGACTTTTAATACATGGTTGTTTACTCATGAATTTACTAAAGCTTGATTTGCTTACTACATGATTTGAGATCACTGAATTCCTATATATGAAAACTAAGAGTTTTGAACACATTACTTGTTTTACATTGGACACAAGTGCTTTTAATTGTATACTATTCCTGATCATATTATTGCCTAAGTACCATTTGCCATTAAGTCCCCTTTTTTATCATGAACCATTAATTACTAGCTGGGTAAACGCGAGTGTTCTGGATAGATCTATCGGGATTGACAATCCCCGTCTAGGCTGTGGTTTCTAGATAACCATTGATGCATTTAACATTTGAGGTATTTCGTAGGATGTTTGGCATCATCTGTATTTCTTTTGGGACACAAACCTCGAGTACTGGTTTGATTACATTTCATTACATGTTAAGGTTCGGTGTCATGAGCTTAGTGCAATAATACATGTTTTGGACTACTGAATTTGTTTCGTAGTCTACTGTTACCTAATTCTTGTGGTCCACTACTGAACAATACTTGATTTATTGAATCACTACTTGAATTTCGGAACTAATACTTTTAAATGTTGTAACGCTTCTTTTCTTACTGAAATATTTCTTGAATTATTTCAATACTGCTTTTACTTAAACCTATGAATTCACCAACATTATTGTTGACATTTTGCATGTATTTTCTCAGGTTATTATTTTGCTAGCTGAGCATTGGGAGCATTTGGATGCGCGGATATCAAAACTTTAAAGGCTTGGTTTTCTTCACATTCGATAATCATTTATCTTTAAATATACAAATGAGTCATGTTTAAACTCTTGTAACTTTTGTTAAAAAGGAAATTATTGGGACCTGAATTTACTCTGATTTATTTAAATCGAATGTGATATTTTATTAAACGTCTCTTTTGAGGTCGTTTTCTGTAACTTGTGTGTATGAACTATGAAGTAGCACCCCAAGTGGTATTCCGCTGCTTTGTTGAAATTTTGGGGGTGTTACAGAGTGGTATCAGAGCACTGGTTATAGAGAACTAGGTCGTTTTCAAAACCTAAACTATAACCGTTTTTCGAAAAATTTTAAGAGTCATTCACTATTGTTCGATATCCGCGCTTGCTTCTAGGTAACTTTACATGCCTCTTTTGCATCCTATTGCTATTATATGTTACTAATTAGTTATAACTACTTGGTTATGATTTCAACATCTTACGTCTATCTTATGACGTCATACTATTTGCCTTATATCGGTCGGTTATATATTGACCACTTTGATTATCACGTACTTTTTGTTTTCTTATTTTTTCCCTCGAACATCAATACTAGTATCATATAAGGATACCCGTACGTATATGAGCTACCTTCTTTTAATCTCTTATGCTCATCTTTTGGATTGTCGTCTATTATATAGAAGTGATTTGTGTGAGTTTAATTATTTATGGTCGTTGTGTCACCTTGGTGTCATGGCTAACGTATGATTAGAATTTGGATCGTAGGTACGCCTACCTGCATATTATGTATAATTTAGCGATGATTTTCAATCGAGCTTGGTTTGATGCCAGTGCTAACCGAAGCCTAAGTGTGAAATCGTCTATGTAATAATAATTACTTACATATGTGTATAGTACTATAGTACGTCTTAATGAGTTCGTTTACTACAATATATTGTGAGCGATGCGATTATCTCCAAAATATTTACGCGACCTTACTTTATTTCCTTTTGATGATATTGACATTCGACGTAGTTTGTCAATTCTGCTAGTTATTTTATCATTCGACTTCGAGTTTGAACACTCTCCTTATGCTTTTGAATCACATATGTTGTTTCGTAATCTATCAGTTTGAAGTCTTCCATTCGATGGGAGTACTACTTTACCTTGTCACCTCAGATCGTGTCGCCTTTTGGCACTCGACGTTGGAACGCGATTGACTAACATCTTATTATTCCTCTCGTTACTTCTTATGATTTTGAAGAATCATGCCATCAAGGAGACACTCCTTTTTTACATAATGTAGCATTTGAGCTTATTGTTATATTTTGTTTTGTGTCGGCCATACTTAAGTAGGATGATTTATAATAATCTTATTGAAATGAATTGGGACGCTTCTTTATTTGAATAAGAAAATTATAAAACGCCAAACATAAGTTTTTGTTCATTAATTCTATTATACATGGATTGGGACGCCTCTTTATGTAAGTGACGAATTGTGAATGAGTGGGCTTATGTGTATTCGACATAGCGTGCGTTCGTCCGTACGAATCATTCTTTGGGCTATGAACTTCTTTCGACTCGTAATTTGTTATATGAATTTTTCTGAATGTGTATCGACCTCCGCGAACTTGATAAGCTAATAGTAATGAACTATTAACCGCTTCCAAGAATTGACGACTTGTTAAATTCTTTGTTTCCAATGGCTTTTCTTTGAGCCACATATTTTATCCTCCCTTTTAAAGAATTCTCACGACATATAATCTGTTTGCTCATGTTCATTGCATATATTTGATGCTTTGACTTTTGTTCATTCAATTTTCGTTAGAAACCTCGACGAGGACCTGAGCATTTCCTCATCTCTTCATAAGTAAACCGTAGACGATTAAGGCGAATTGAGCACCGGTAAGGAGGGGAGGATGTAAAACCCCGTATTTAAGGTCACTACTATTTCCAGTCTCATAATTATTTTATAAATCTTGAAGAGTTTACTTTTACATTTTAGTCGATTTTTATTAAAATCGTCGATTCTAAATTTTTTGCGAATCATATAATTGAAGTTTATCCGTTTTTAACGACTGAGAAATCAACGACTCCGTATTTTAGTCTCGAGAGCTTAATTATTTTATTTTTACATTTTCCAGCTTATTTCGTGTTTTTAGTTGAAACCGCGTTGAAATTTCGTTTTAGTAACTTGTGATTGCGTTTAACATTACTAATACGGGCCGGACTTAAGTATCATAAAAATAGACAGAGGGAAGGAGTGGTACAAACAACAAGATGTGGGTCAGCCACTCCCTTCCCCCTCCTTTCCCCCCTTTCTTGTACGTTCGACCAGCCAACAAGCACTCTCCTTTTTATTTTATTTTTAGCAACTAGAATTATATAAGGACACTTATTCATGTTTTAAAAACACAGTATAAAATTTTCTCCTCATTCCTTACACACACAAGGAAACCATCGGTCTCCCCCTCCCCCTCTTCTTCACTGTTCGAACCAAACAACCATTAAACCTCCATCATCACCAATAAAACTCAACCAAATCTCTCCCTTTTCATACCAAATCACATATAAATTAACCCTTAACAATCCCCCTTTACTAAAACTCACCATTTATGTGTTTTAGAAAATCTTGATTTTTGAAGACTTTGAAGTATTTAGGGTTTTGAGTTGATTAAAGGCTTCAAGGGTTATAAGGGTTTGATAATAAGTGGTTACAAGTAAGATTTGAAGCAACAAAAGTTAGGGTTTGGTATATTGGGGTGTTTGATTCTGTGGCCAAGAACACAACCCACATAGGGCTTGTGTTATATCATCTTTGTTCCACCCCATTGTGTTATAAGTGATTTTCTTAAACTCCCTTATGTTGGTTTAATCATTCTTTGAGTACATATGTTGATTTTTCTAGTTTTTTAAACATGCATGTTACTAGTATGTTAATCTTGGTTTGATCGAACATCATGTATTGATGATTGGGATATGTTTATAAGATGTGTATTGGCATTGCTTTTGATTAATTAGTGATTTGGATGAGTTTTGGATTGATTTAGAAGTAGAATTTAGGGGCAGTTTTAGAACAGAAGGTAAACATTGCTTTTTCTAAATATTTTTGGCCTGAAGCCTATCATTAAATTACATAGTTGAATAGATATAGTTCTAAGCTTCATGTGGTAAATTGGATGGTTTATCAACTCCTCCGGACGAGGGAGTTATGGCCCAATTACTAAAACTAGTCAAAATCCGAGTCTCGGACTTCTTTGGGTGAAAAGTCCAAATATTTGTACTATAACATATAAATATGTAAAACTGTAGGTGATAGGTAAACATTTAAGTTAAACATGAATGGTAGTTTTAACCTTTACAGATAAACGGTTTGGGAAATACGCCAAATTAGGTGTTTGGTGGGAAAAATCGGGACTGTTTCAGACCAGCAGTATTAAAGGGTTAATTTCAGCGAACCTTTATCCTGAGAAGGTCTATTTATTTTATGGGGTTGTAAAAATAAGTTCAAGGTACATGTGTCAAATTGGATAGGGCGATATCTCCTCCGGATGAGTGAGATATGGCCATTTTACGGAAACTAGACGATTCTGGAACATCGTTTGGAAAATAAGTTAAAATCCAGGTTAAATATCTTAATGTGGAAGGGAAAGTTGATCTCATGTATTAGACTCATACACCTAACATTCCAAGTGGATTCACTTTAATAGTATCACGGTTTAGAACTTGCTGGCCGTTTCCGTATGAGTTTCAGTTTTGGTTTTAATTCTGGTATGGGTAGTCGGCTTAAAATGTACTTTCTTATGGCTTGGAAAACTAATTTTTTTTTCAGAGAGAGGCCCTTACATTCTGGAAACTAGGCTCAAAGGTCTTTTCAGAGGAGAAAGCCTCGTATTCATAGCCTTATAGATTACGAGATATGGATCCATTAAGTCAGGTTAAATCCAGAATCTGGAATTTTACGTCTTTTCATGAAATATAAAAAGTATAGAAACACATTATTAAAACAAAATTTAATAAGCGAAACTTAGTAGGTGTTTAATTAGATATATACTCAGGTTGTATACTAATTAAGAGATGAAAATACTTTGGTTAAGTCACTGTGCAATGCCGTGCATATCTTGAAGACATATCTCGTGATCATGTGATTATTTTTGCGTATTGACTTCTTTTGTTATACTAAGACACGTCACGCCTTTTAGGTGGTGCTTAGGCGTACTTTTCTCTCATTCGAAGATTCATCTACTTCTGATCTATTTGCTCTAGCGGTGAGTTTATAGCCCCACCTTTTCTTTTTCAATGGTTTTCATAAATATTTTTCGGGGTGAGAATACATGCTCGTTTACTAAGCAAATTTATTGATTTCTACTATTTAAGCGTTACATGACTAATTTTACTAAAGTTTTTACTTTTACTACATGACTTTTAATACATGGTTGTTTACTCATGAATTTACTAAAGCTTGATTTGCTTACTACATGATTTGAGATCACTAAATTCCTACATATGAAAACTGAGAGTTTTGAACACATTACTTGTTTTACATTGGACACAAGTGCTTTTAATTGTATGCTATTCCTGATCATATTATTGCCTAAGTACCCTTTGCCATTAAGTCCCCTTTTCTATCTTGAACCGTTAATTACTAGCTGGGTAAACGCGAGTGTTATGGATAGACCTATCAGGATTGA
The DNA here is from genome assembly GCA_026074375.1 of Tanacetum coccineum. Classification (NCBI taxonomy): domain Eukaryota; kingdom Viridiplantae; phylum Streptophyta; class Magnoliopsida; order Asterales; family Asteraceae; genus Tanacetum; species Tanacetum coccineum. The sequence continues at coordinate 50,699 of BQNB010016957.1, read as the reverse complement.
CAATCCCCGTCTGGGCTGTGATTTCTAGATAACCATTGACGCATTTAACATTTGAGGTATTTCGTAAGATGTTTGGCAACATTTGTATTTCTTTTGGGGCACAAACCTCGAGTACTAGTTTGATTACATTTCATTACATGTTAAGGTTCAGTGTCATGCGCTTAGTGTAATAATACATGTTTTGGACTACTGAATTTGTTTCGTAGTCTACTGCTACCTAATTCTTGTGGTCCACTACTTTTAAATGTTGTAACGCTTTTTTTCTTACTGAAATATTTCTTGAATTATTTCAATACTGCTTTTACTTAAACCTATGAATTCACCAACATTATTGTTGACATTTTGCATGTATTTTCTCAGGTTATTATTTTGTTAGCTGAGCATTGGGAGCATTTGGATGCGCGAATATCAAAAATTTAAAGGCTTGGTTTTCTTCACATTCGATAATCATTTATTTTTAAATATACAAATGAGTCATGTTTAAACTATTGTAACTTTTGTTAAAAAGAAAATTATTGGGACCTGAGTTTACTCTGATTTATTTAAATCGAATATGATATTTTATTAAACGTCTCTTTTGAGGTCGTTTTCTGTAACTTGTGTGTATGAACTTGAAGTAGCACCCCAAGTGGTATTTTGCTACGCTTGTTAATTTTGAGGGGTGTTACCATTTTGGAACATCAAAACTTTGGAAATATGTTAGCTTATGCTGCTACGGTTGTTTTGATATAAAAATAATCAAAATTGGAAGTAAAATGAGAAAGTTATGGTCAAATGAAACTTGGAAACACTTTTCGGCAAAACTGTTTTTGTTACCTTCTGATCAGATTTTAAAACGAGGTTTTGACCCCTTTCGTGTCCGAACCGGCTTAAACTTATAAAACAAAAGTTGTCCGAAATGATTTTTCGGTAGAATAGCGCAGCTTTTCAAAGCTTGAAAGTCAAAGACAAGGGACTTTTATCATCATAAAGTGTAGTCGTTTTTGAGATATTTTAATTTATTTTGAGCTGATTGCAACATTTAATGAGGTTTTTGGACTTTTTCGGGTTCGTTTGGGATGTAAAGACCTTAGCGAAAGTTACCGAAACGTTATCATGACTAGACCCTCCCTATTCTAGATGCGCGGTATGTGTAAGACTCAACAAATGTCCATTCCCAGTAACCATTCAGATCACTGACTCTTCTCTCCCCAGAATACTATCAACGCCGATGCATGTAGGATATATGAATAGTAAGTTGTGATTGCAGGATAAGTACTAATGAGTTGAAAGTGGAAGTAGGCGTTTAGGTTGATTTAGGTAGACATATTACTATAATCTGACATCTAGATCTGTTTCATAACGAGGAGACATGAATGATAATCTCTAAGTACGAGTTAGAAATTGCGTCGCAGTAGCGATCCAAAGACACAGCCATAGATAGTGTCCGCGAATGATCATAGTTATATATCGCAGAATATAAAAAGACGTGTTACAATTCATATATATTAAGTAGATTATTATTGTCCTTTGAGCTGATCGATGGATTCCGCGTGTACTATTAAGTCGAGAAAGAATTCATTATTACAACCGCTATTTTTGGCTATATTGTTACTTTACGTACATGCCAACCTGTTACTAACATTAATGAAATCTCCACAAAAAAGCTCAACCCTCCATTTAATCTATCCTAGCTCACGCTACTAAAACTGTAAGACCCCAACCACTAACACCCCACCCATGGCCTTCGCACTCTTCTTCCCGATCTCCTCCTCCTTCCCTATGGACGATATTTTTTAGTGTCACATTTCGCTTATAATATATTTCTCCTCCTTAATCACGTCGTTTCGTTATGTATTTTCTCGCTCCTAAGACACGTCTTTTACTTAGGTTGCGGTTAGATTCGTTGATTACTCCTTTCTTTCGTTGATTTCATTAGTTGATTTCCTTCGCTCAGCGACTGCATAAGGTGAGTCTTATAGCCCCTATTTTACTTGCTTTGAACTCTTTTGGGGTGAGAAATATGCTCGTTTATTTTATAACAATGCGATTACTTTTCAAGACCTTGTTAGTTTATCGCCCGACGTTTTATTCGTTTTGCATATACTTTATATCTTTTGGGGTGAGAAACATGCTTGTTTATAAACTCGTTTACATTGTTGATTTCAAACTTGTTTATATGTTCGTTTACAAACCCGTTTACATGATTGATTTCATAAGCTCGTTTTAACTTATGTAGATGCAAGTACGTTACGCTTTTACGAATATGTTGGTTGCTTTTACTATGGATACAAGTGCTTTAAACTTTTACGTATTGACTAGGTTTCCATATTGCCACGTAGTACACACTATCATAAATTGTTAATTACTTTAAGTAAGCATGAATGCTATGAATAGATCTATTGGGGTTGACACCCCCACCCTGAGAATTCTGGATGAGTACATTTGCCAGTGGGTGCATTTCATTTGAGGTATTACTTGGGTGTTTTGGCAAAACATGAGAATCGAGATGAGTCTATAGGACTAGAATACATAATTTGTTAATGTTTCGGTGTCATGAGCTTAGGTCAATATCGTAAACACTTTTTACGATTATTGTATGTGTTACAATAGTCATACGTTGAAATTTTGGTACTTTACTATGAAATATGTTATTTATCGAACCACTTAACCAATCAATAAGAAACTAGAGAGAGAAATAGATGGAAGGAAGGTTTCTAGTGAGAGAAAGGAAGAGAGAAATATAGATTAATAAGAGTTAGTGTTGAAATGAAACCAACCAACACCTTTTTCAAGCTATAGCGAGGGTACTTATACATCAATATGGCCGGTTGGGCCTTAGCATCCATGGGCTTTGGTCTAACTAGCTTACTAATGTTCTAAAAACTATATAAGACATACGAGCTACATATTTTAGGAGTGACCGAGTCTTTTCTTGATTCCTAACAATCTCCCCCTAAGGGAGGTCACATCCTTTTTTCAAAAATCTTAAACTTAACATTTTACGAATTTCTTTGGTCTTTGCTCGAGGTCTTAAATGTTTATCTTTTAACTTGTAATATGCATAGCGATCTTTAGACTTTAGGATGGGCTTGTTCCTTAAGCTTGACTTGCTGTGATGTTGAGCTTCTTTGAGTCAATCATTCGACATAATCTCGACTCTTCATCTTTATTTCTTTTTCCATCTTGTGTACTTGTGACCTTCAGACCGACATGCTCGTACTTTTCTTGTTCTTGAAAGCTTGTATTTTCATCTTTCTTGAAGTTCTTTAACTTTAACAATTTGTCGCTTCAAGAAGGACGTACGGTATCAGAGTAGCGGAAGTCTTGAAACATGTACTTGAGCTTTCATAGTGTCTTTACATATGTTGGTCGAGTATGAGCATGTGGCTATGATTCTTAACTTGTCTTGAACCAGCTTGAAGCTCCACCCATTTAGGATTACATGCATGAAATGGGTTAGAAGTGAATAACCAAACATATATGAATGAAAGTGTCTTTGTCACTTCGTCGAATACGGTTGCAATAACAACGGTTCCCTGTTAATCAGTATAAATACTGCCTGTGATCAGGTAGACTTTCGAAGAATCTCCTTGATAGGGTTTCACAGCTGCACTAGCCGTTTTCATTACCTATGCGTCTCAAAGTAGACAACACGGTATGAGTAAACCAGTAAGACAAAGTCTCACCGATTGAATCAAAAATTGATTTGAAAATTTATATCGACGTGTCATCTTGCTAAAAGTGATTTGCGGGACACATCGAGAGTTTATGGCATTTCAAAAGTTATCAATCGTAATTCTTAGTCAGGACCGAATCAATATCTAATGTCTCAAGTTTTGATCCATATAGGATTCACAAGTAACCTGTACCACCAGAGCTGTTTGAATGTTGGTCTGAAGGATTGTCCATCATTCATAATGAATACTTAAAGTATCCTCTGATGTTCTGGCTAATCATCATAAAGTATAATGTGTAGGAATCTTAAGATATTACTTGTTTTCACAGTGTATGAGAAAAAAATATATTGGAATAGTGTCCTAGTGAGATTTATGGATGATCTCATTATTGGCTCTAGACTCAATAGTGCACATTTGGTTTTGTTTTAGTAATCGAAGGCTGGAGCATACAACCACCTTTTTAATACCAACTAACTTAGAGTGAGAAAGTCGATAGAAATATGTTTAATCTCTGTAAGAAATGAAACAAGTGTCTTTTGAGAGATCTTAAGTGGCTGGGAAGGGTTGTGCATTGCATCACTAGGTCCATGATGACTATATTCAATACCAGACAACAGCTTAGTATTTCTGATAGCATATGTATTAACCCGGTTTCTGCCTAAGTGTAAGGAGGGCTTCTTTCTTTTCACCCTTTATCTTTACATTTATTTTAATTCTTCAACCCCTTTAATGCTTACCAAGACTTCATCACTAACTCTTTGTTAGGTTTGTTCCAATGTCAGCTCTATCTTAGTCTGCATTTTTCCCTTTCTTACTTTTACTCCTTTTGTATCATACCTAAGGAATTCTATTCTATCTAATGGAATATCCCTGGGTAGATCCCTCCGGTTATGGCTGGATCAGGGAACGGATACCTAATCTTAACCACCTTATAACTCCAATTAATTACAAACATGGTCGGTCTTTTGGTATTGTTCTCGGCCTTAAAACCATTTGAAAACATCGATCAAGGTACTTTGTGATATAAATCAAAACATTTAGTACCTCGATGGTTTTACTTTTTAGAAATGCTCCCCCTCAAGACGTGCACCGATATTTGAAAATGTTTTGCACATGAAGGGTGAAGCTCGCACTTGAGTCCTTAGAATCACATCTTTAGTCATATTTTTTAATCACATTTTCTCCCCTTATCAAAAATATCAAATATCTTGATATTTTAGATATCAATTGATTCAAATATGTTTGAAAACGGGTTGGGGAGAAAGATTTTCTGATTATTCACAAGCCGTATTAGGAACATTTTAATGCTCCCCCTCAATTATGAGGGTATTATATAAATAGTGTTGAGTACGTTAATTTGAAATTTTTTGTTTTTATTGAAAAATTCTAGAAATTTCATACTCAAACACTATTTATATTGCCTATTATTATAAGTCTATACTACATATTCACATTATTCACAAGATAAACTTTAGAGATTGGACCTGACGATCATACGGTAGGCGTCATCAGTTTGTAGTCCATCTCGAGTTCCCGAGCACCAACCAATCGCTCCAGATTTTTGTTGAAAGACTTGTTTTCATGCATGGTTTGGTAGAGAGCGCTTTTCAGATCATACTCTTTAAGTGCCGCCTTGTCAGTGGACTTAATGGTATACTTAGGCATCTTTTCCTTCTCAGCTTGTTCCCTCTTAATCTTATGAATCTCTAAAGCACTCTTCTCAGACTCTTGTTCAAGATTAATTGTTGGAATTTGAATCTTGCTTGACTCGAGAGTTGGCTGCACAAAGTGTTTCTGTAGAGTCTTTTGAAGAGCATCACCAAGTTTGGATCCAATATAATTATCAACAACTGTTGGAACTTGGGACTTAAGAGTAGCAAGAGCTTCCATAGAGAGATTAATTTTCTTCAGCTCAGACACATCCTTTTCTAATTTTGCAACTCTTAGCTGAACTACGATGAGTGCATCAGATTCAGGGACAGTAGTGGTGATGGTTAGAGATTCGGTTGTGATTGGTTGTATAGGGATTGGTGTTGTTGTTTGGTGAGGTACAGTTGGTATGGTGGATACAGATGAAGGGGTTAGAAGAGTTGTTACAGGAGCCACTGAAGGAGTTACGGGTATAGGTGTGGGGATTACGGGCTCACAAATCACCAAAATAGGTACAGTAAGGACAGACAGAGATTGGATATGTGGACCTTCAGATTGGATTTTAATATCCAACAACGAGTTAATCTTAGCATTTGTAGTATCCTTAACAGTACCAACTAAAGAAGTATCAGATGATAGTTTAAGAAATTGATCACCAAAACCTGAAGATACAGATAAGCTAGAGCTCGTTGGAGGAAGTTCAGATTTCTTGGTATCATCCTTTATTTCTTCAATCTTTTCAGCATTTGCTCTGGCCACATCAGATATTTCTGCATCACCTTTTCCATAATCTTTAACTTCAGCATTTGTCATCTCTTCATCCTTATCGTCATTCACTTGTTCATCACCTTGTACAAACTCATCATCGGTTTCTTTATCATCTGTTTGTACATATCCTCCGCTATGCACAAATTCATCATCGCTTTCTTCATCGTTTGTCTTTTCAAGATCGATGCTTTTGTCATCATCGTCATCATTTTTCTTCTCTTCATCTTCATCAGAATCTATCCAATCAACTTCTTCATCATCACCTTGATCTTCTTCAGAATATTCACTTTCTTATTCAGATCCCCACTCAAGAATAACCTTTTCTTCTTATGTAACCTTTTCCTCATCTGGAACCCCTAGTTTAGTACCAGTTCCTTCACTTAAGGTAGCAGGGATGACTGTGAACTCATCTGGAACCCCTGGTGAAACACGAGTTCCTTCATTTGAGCCTTTAGTGCCTGGCTGTCTCTTGCTGGGTTTCTAGCTTTCTTTTAGAGCTTGCATAATATCTGTAGCTTTTTGTTCTTCAGGAGTTAAAGATTGAACACCCTTGAGCTTAAGCTTTAAAGCGGCTGGTTTTGGCTTTGGAGCTCTTTGAGGGTCTTGAATGACTACACCCCTAGTACATCTATTACCAGTCCTTTTCTTAGCAGGTTCAGGTTCAGACTCTTCAAATACATCAACTGTTTCATGAGAGACATCAACAACCTTCTTTCCTTGTGAACCTTTGCCGCTGCTCTTCTTGGGAGGAATTTGACCAGTGGAGTATTTGAGGAACATTTGATAGGATTCTGACTGCTTGATTGTATCATTCAGCATCATATCAGGAATAGGTAGTCCATATTCTTGATAGTCTTCTCTAATTCTGACAAACTTAAGTCTGCTTACTATACCATCATCCTTGATTGTATGATAGTGTTGAAATTGTAGCTTGGAGAGAGACTTGTGTTATGAGAGGAAGTGATTGATGATGACTTTGGTGAATCGGGGGAATGGCATAGTTTCACGTCTTGATTTTCTCTCCTTTCTGTGATCAATCTAGAAAGCAAAGTCTTCCCAAATCAGCTCAGGATAGTCTACATTTTCTCTGTAGAACATGCCCCCACAGTATGTCAATTCTGGATTTTCTCAGTCTGTCATTGCTCGCAGTCTTCCCAGAGAGACACTTGTTAATAATTGTTGCTAGAGTTCTCCATGGCTGATGCATGTGATCCACATACATGTTGGTATACTTGTGTAGTGGACCTTTATAGCCAAGGTCAATGAGGAAAGTGAGAGTAGCATCATCATCTTGTACCTCAGTGAATTTTTCACCTTCAACTCTTGGACAGATATCCAGAATCTTTCTAAAGACTTCAGCATCGACAATGCACTTCTTGTGGGCCAAAAGGAATTCATAAGATTATGAGTCTTTGACCTTCTTGATGGTGTACCAGAACTGCTGCATAAATATTTCAGGGACTTCTGCAGTGATAGTGAAAGTCTTGAAGCACGTGGAGTTCTTGATTATATCAATGACAACTTGAAATGTTTCTTCCTTCTGATGCATAGTGGTTTCCAGTCTAACATTGGTAGAGCTTATCTTGACCCTTTCAGCAGATGGAACCCATTTTTTTATCACGAGCAACAACTTGTTGAGTTTTTTGTGGATTTATGATTCTGCTTAAGAATTAACCAATACAGTTTATATGCACAACAGATATATTTTACTGATTAATTTGGTTATCCTTGATCATATGATTGATTTAGGAATATGGTATGATTAGGTTTCATGCAAACATGTCCGTATTAATACACTCTAAGAATTAGTCAACTAAGGTCAATAGTCAAAGTCAACAGATGAAGTCAACAAGACAAGTCCAAGAGAACTTATGACACACATTCAATTAGAGGGCAAACAATATACATTCAAACATGGCAAACTATGAAATATGACACCATAAACAAGTATTACACAAACTTTAAAAAATTTGGGCAGAGTTTCCTTTTGGGCAAATTGCACAAAAAGGTAGTCAACTTAAGGTCTATTTCTAATCAAGATACTCTACTTTTTTTCTTGCACAAAAAGGTACTCAACTTTTTCTTTTTTTGTTGATTTAGGTTTTTTTTGTCACCTCCCGCTAAAAAACTAATGGCCGTTTCGTTATTTCCATAAATGAATTTTTTATGAAATTTGAGGGGTTTTTTTATACACTTGATAAGTAGTTCTTGTTTCTCCTATAACCAACATCAGTGGTAATCAACCGATTAGAAAAATATAATATAATAAAATTCTATCAATTAGTAGCATTTAAGAATATAATGTTGCACAATTCATGATCATTGCCATTTACGTATTGCATTTCGTTTAGGGACTCTTGTGGTTTCTCCTCATAATCATATTCTCTCGAATATGATTAAACAGGTGTCGCCTCCTGATAAAAGAATTCAATAAATGAGGGTAAATGAAAACTATATTCCATAAATTATTTTTGATAGAATGTAATTTGAAATCAAGAAGCAAAGTTTTTCTACAACAATAAAAGTCCACCTTTTCTAATTAGATTGTCTTTGTGAAAGTTGTTGGTGGCTGATGTTATCTCTTCTAGTTGGATTTTAAGATATTCAAACTCCTCCATGATAGCCTCCATTATTTGCAGACCAAATAAATAAACGATACACTTCAAATGGAGGTTTCAAGCAATTGCAAGTGCACTACTTGACACGAGATGCTGACCAACACAAACTGTGTTCGTAATTTATCAAAATCATGGATTTAAAAGATTGTTGAGTGCATGTGAGGGACACTTTTAAGGAGATGCTAATATGTAATATGCCTAATAAAGCTATGATCAGATGCTCAATGTCAAAAAAAAAACCCTCAATTTTATAAAAGATTCATTTAGGGAAATAATGAAATGGTCGTTAGTTTTTTAACAGGAGGTGACAAAAAAACCTAAATCAGTCAAAAAAAGAAGTTGAGTACATTTTTGTACAAAAAAAAGTAGTGTACCTTGATTAGAAATAGACCCTAAGTTGAGTACATTCTTGTGCCATTTGCCCTTTCCTTTTATATTTTGACATATTTCGCTTGGAATGTGTTCCTGTCATGTTTCGCATAGTTAACATATTTCGCATGGCGAGACACAAACATATTTCGCATGGCATGACACAAACATATTTCGCATACCATATGCCTACATGTTTCGCTTATTTCATACTTAACATATTTCACATGCATAACAAACTTCTTAACTAAGGCTTTACCAATAAAAAACTTATGAGAATTTCTAACAAGCATCACAAATCAATCAAGAAACTCACAGAATCAATTACCACATAGATACAACAACATTCGAGTATCTTAACTTAATTTTCGAGCACAACCATAGAAGAAACACACATCAAACATAATAAGGGACATCTAGGAGGCATGATACATTTACTTAGGGACATATAACAGTCAACAATCATACATGACAGGATACCATGGCAACTTTTATTCCAAGAAATGGGTCTCGAGGCTAGGGACAATCTTTTCCAAGCAAAAGAGCTTCTAGGCAACAAAAATATCTTACAAAGGGATAAAGAAGCATAGTCATAGCTTTAACACACAAGCTCACAAACAAACACGCAACTAATACATGTTTCGTAAAATTCATCACAAAAGAATCGATCTAAAATGCAAACAGTTTATATACATCTAAAATTGTTTTAACTACATCTAAGACGCACCCTAATGAGCAAAACCCCTCAACTAATTTGAAGAAACCTCAACTTTTTTATTTATGAACCCTAATTCGTTTTTAATCGATTATGAGTGCAAAAAGGAGATTTAAACTAATTCGTTTTACCAACGTAATGTTAAAAGGGTTATAAACATATTGGAGTGTACCTTGGAGCTTGAAAAACGAGTTTGATTTTTGAATATGAACCGAGCGAAATGTGTAGAGGGAGAGTTTGGAGTGTTTGAAATTTTTTAAAGTGTTTGTTTGTGTGTTTCGATCGAAACATGTACCACCAACCGGCCAACTTTTAAGTTTTGGCAGAAATGGCCCTTGTTGTTTATATCTTATGCTATTTTCATTTTAAACTTATTCCTAAGTCTAAAGCTACTTATAGAATTGACATGTTAAGCCCCTAAAGTTATAACTTAGATTATAATTCCTAGATTTTGCCATTTAATCCCTAGAAGTTAAAACCAATAACATCTTAAGTCGTTTTTGAGCTAAAACTGATATTAACTCCCCTTTAATTGATGATCCGTTATAGTTAAAACCTTTTTTCATTTATTCTGAGATGACTTTTTGAATGATCATTTTTGAAAGAATTTGACCATTTCTCCCCCTCAAATAATGTCCCGTTTTCTATTTAAAGAGTTGTAGACATTGTTTGAGTGATAGAAAATTCTTTTAAAATCTTTTCTGATGAGAAACTGATGTATTTAATTATTTTTCAAAAAACAACACCAATAAAAACAAGATTTCTCTCGTTTTACATAAATAAATGCACTGACACGTACACCTATTTGATAAGGAAGCATGGGTTGTGTTGCAAAGTAAACACAAGCCTTTGTATGAATATCAAGTAATTCATACCCGAGAACAATGAATTTCCCGTTGTGAGGTCAAGTTTAATTTTTGGCGAAATACTTGCCTTTAAGTTGGAGACCGGGTTGTTATCTGAAATAATAGCAAGCCATTTGACATGTTTTGAGAACAATTTAAACTTCTGCTCGAACTTCATTTACAGCCTCGTATCATTATAGAATGACATTTTTAAGGCCGTAAATGTTATCGATTTTCAGAAGACATGTCATGTACACCATATTTTTATATTCACACATATTTTGTATTTTCTGATTTTTTTTAATTTTGTATTTTTTTTTTTGGTTTTATATTTTTTATTTTTTTGAAATTTTTATATTAAATGAGAATCTTTTTGGGTTTTTTTTCTGATTTTCTTATATACATATGATTCACAGACGGATATATGTGAAGGAGTTTATCCACCATTACTCTTCCTCTTCGGTTCTGCCAGCTTTTCACAGTCTCGGGAGGGACATACTTCTCATACCATAGCTTGTTGTGAGAAATATTCAAGTCGTTCTCGTGCTATATGCTTAGTGAAAATGTCTGCCAATTGATACTCTGTTCTGACAAAATACAACTCAACCACCCCATTCTCCACTTTCTCCTTGTTAAAGTGATGTCTGATGTTAATATGCTTAGATCGGGAGTGTTGGACGTTGTTGCAACATAAAGCAATGAACTTTATTATCGCAAAGTACAGAGGTATCTTGTTGAAACTTAGCACTATAGTCAGTTAATTGTGATCTCATCCAAAGTATTTGAGCACAACATCCTGACAAGGCGATGTATTCAGCTTCTGTACTGGATATGGCTATGCTCTTCTGTTTCTCTGACGACCAGCTCACCAATCTATCACTTATTAGGGCCTGTACTGGATATGGCGGTGCTCCTCTGTTTCTTTGATGACCAGCTCATCAATCTATCACCTAATAGCTGCATACTTCCAAATGTACTTTTTTGGTATCTTGGCAACCCGCATGGTCAGCATCTGCAAAAGCTGTTAGAGCAATGCAAGAATCTTCGAATACCACAGACCCATATTTATGGTTCCTCTTAGGTATCGAAAGATTCACTTAACCGCATGTAAGTGATTTTTGGTAGGCTTTGCCTGATACCGGCTACACATGCACCAGCAAATACAGGTTCTGGTCTATACGATAATGTGTATGATCAACGGCTTTCCCTTGTGGATCTTCATCCAGTTTGGATTTCTCCACCATTAGAGTCTCCACTGGGTCACAGGTTTCTATACCATACTTTTTAAGTGATTCAAGAACATATTTGGATTGGTTTAAAAAGATTCCTCTGGGACTCTATAAAATTTACAGTCCAAGAAAGAATGATAGTTTGCCCATCATCGACATCTTGACTTTTGAACACATGATTTTAGAAAATGATTCACATAGATCAGGTTTAGTGGAGGCAAAAATAATATCGTCGACATAAATTTGTACTAGTAGTATGTCTTTGCCTTCTCTCCTGATGAATAATGTAGGATCAATGATGCCTTTTGAGAACTTCTAGGAGAGTAGAAACGATGAGAGCATATCATACCAAGCCCGTGGAGCTTGTTTCAAACCGTAAAGGATTTTTTTAAGCTTGTACACATGGTTGGGATTCTCTGGATCTAGAAACCCGTCCGGTTAACTAACATAGACCTCCTCATGCAGTATGTCATTCAAGAACACGGTCTTCACATCAATTTGATAGACGATCATGTTCATATGAGCAGCGAATACAATAAAGATACAAATGGCCTCAAGTCGAGCAATAGGAGCGAAAGATTCCTCAAAGTCTATGCCTTCTTCCTGATGATATCCCCTCGCTACCAAACGAGCCTTATTTTTCAACACACCTCCCAATTTGTCTAATTTCACCTTGTATATCCACTTCAAGGTAATAATCATAACACGATCCAGACAAGGTACCAGCACCCAAACGTTAAGATGTTCAAACTCATTGAGTTCTTCTTGCATGGCTTTAATCCAACAGGATTCTGTCATTGCTTCTTTATAACTCTTGGGTTCAACAGAAGAAAGGAAAGTATCGAAATAACAAAATAGGGCTTCATTTTGTAGTTGATGTCGAGTGGAGACCGGTCTAGAAGGATCGCCAATTACATTATCAAGCGGGTGATCTTTGGTCCATTTGTTGATGTGTTTGGGTGGTTGGTTTACTAAGTGCACATTGTTTGGAATAAGAACCTGAGAAGAGGATTTTAGAATTAGAAAATCAACATAAGGAGTATTATCCATATATGCAACTTTAATATCACAGTCAGCTTCTTCAATACCGAGAGGAATGACTGGAGATGGTGTTTCTTGATTTGTTTGTGAGGTGATGGCGCATCTTGATCAATTGTTGTTGAGGAAGGTGTACCGGTTGAAACAGCAGGTTCTGGAGCAATGACTACAAGAACTTAAGGATCAACACATGGTGTAGGATTAAGGTATTCATCAAACATTGGCTGAAACAATATTCCCAGTCATTCTTTGTTGGTGGGACATACGGAGTTGAAGAAGGAATGTTTGGCACGAGTCCTGAACTGATTGTTCCAGGAGTCAAAAGTTTAGTCCTGGGTTCTGAACTGAATTATTTAGAACCATTACTGTCAACTCATCAAAATCAACATGGATAGTTTCAATGACATGTGAGTTGAGAACCATATAGTTTTGTGCAAACTATTTAAGCTATCAACGGATTTTGAGTTCCTCTTTACCAAAGAGCCGGTTTGCTCTGGAGTAGCCAATACTTCAGTTGCCATCTACCATGGTTTTCGTGTATTGGGCACATAGACAATTTTTGGGTTAAAATTGTATAACCCATCAACAGATTTGAGATGTCTTTACCAAAACTGTTTTAATTTGGACTAGTCAATTCTTATATCTGTTAGATATGCGTGAATTGATTAACCATTTGCTGTGTGGTGGTTTACCAACACTCTAATCCCTTCAATAACACAGTTTTATCTTCATATCATTTTTGCCTAAACATTGTTGCACACTCAAAACTTTCACCATTATTTCAAAAAACAACTTTTTAACTAGCAGTACTTTCAACAAAGTACTGTTTGTTTTAAAATAGCAGTACTTTGAATAAGGTACTGCTTGTATCCAGTTAACTCTTTTTATCAAAACAAAATATGTCTTATTTCAATCGAAAAATTGATAAATTCATACAGTTGTTTAAGAATCATCACATCTTCTGTTGTCCATAAAATAAAACAAATTGTATCAATGTGATAGCTTATTTCAAATCTCATCTTCACTTCCATACCATGATCTAGCATCCTGATCATCAGCGCTCTTGATAGAGGGATTATCTTATTTCTGTCAGCTGCATATGTAATTACATTGTTCCACCTCTAACTCTAATGTATGCACTCTGAAGATTCATTATAGTCTCTTCTTACTAAATTTCCCAATCTTCTTGATTCTTCAAAAATCATCATACACTTGTTGTAGACGTCCTCATTATGGTTTGTTAGATCAACCCAGATGTATCAATTCCCAAACCCAGTTGGTGGTATATGCTTATCAATAGTCTTTTCGTACAACCAGATATGATGATGTAAATCCTGTCTACTACCAAAATGTGCAGCTATCTCACACAGAGTGTCAAAGCTCTGAAATGACTATTTGCTCTATAAATTATGAGATACTCTCCATCGGGTGAGTCAATGACCTTGAATTCTGTAATCATAGAGATTGCTTCCAGTGACTCTCTATCTTGTGCACTCTTCTCAAAGTCTACAATCCTAAGATAATTTCTGAGCTCATCAATTGTCTCTGTCCTCAATTTAAGCTTCTTTGATGGCTGTTCTTCTGTAACTGTAGCTTTTCTCTTCCTTAAGAGTCTCTTTGCATCTCTTTCTTGTAACATCTGCTTTTCTTTTTCTGAATCCATTGGAATAAAATCCTTGAAGGAATCTTTGATAGATTCTTGAACTTTATCATACAGTTCCTTCATTTGTGGATACCTTAGTTTTTTCAAATTCTTGTATCCTTGACCTTTTAAGAAATTCATCATTTGAGTCCGTTCTTGTGCAAGAGATGTAGGTTTCTTCGAAATAGTCTTTGGCTTTGGTTTCTTCAAATCTTCCAACCTTTTTCGCTCTTCTTCTGCATTCCATTCTTCTTGAGCCTTTCTAGCAATTTCCTCATCATGTGCAGTCTCCAAAGCTCTGATTTGTTGAAGAGTTAATTTCTTCTTTTTGGGCTCTTCAACCAATATCCCTTTACCTTTTTCTTTTGGGTCAGTAGCTTGAATTGGCTGTTGAGGTTGAGATTGCATAGGACCAGGAATGCTTAAGCCTCTTGGTCTATTGAGAAGGATATCAGCAAGAAGTTCATCATCTTTGAACTGTTCTTTAGGACCTTCTTCTTGAGTTGAACGAATTGGACTTGAAGGACCTGTTTCATCATCAAAATTTAAAGTCCTTGGAGTAACAGTACTTTGTCTAGCAGTACTTTGAATCCTCTCCAAATCCAATTCTTCAGTATCCCCACTTTTTACATCAGAAGCATCTTTTTCTTCTTCAATAAGCACCTCTTCTGTTTCATCACTCTTTCTTTCTTCTGTTTCATCATTCTTTCTTTCTAAGTCAGGAGTAACGAAGGCTGTAGCATCAAAATCTTCATAAACGAAGGCTGTATGGTCATCTTGATCATTATTCTCTTCAGACAAATTACTTTCATCTTTATTCCTCCCCAGTTTGACTGAAGACACCTTCTTCTTTTGCTTCTTTCTTCGTTTCTTTTGCTTCTTAAGGTTCTGACTTTTTACCCAAAGAGCGTGATGTTTGACCACTGGCTGTACCCCTTTTGACAGTTTCTTGAGTTTGGCCTTGAGCTTGTGAATCTGTTTGGCTTGAGAAATAGTTTGCTTCTTGAGCCTCCTAACTTCCCTGTTTAAAGCATATAGATCCAAAAGTCCCTCATCTCCTCCAGATGTTTGAGACTCATCTGTGGGAGTATAATCATTGGGAGAGTGTGGAATATCAGCAGTACCTTGAGCTTCAGCAGTACCTTGGGGGTCAGCAGTACCTTCAGCTTCAGCAGTACCTTGGGAGTCAGCAGTACCTTGTGGAATACTAGCTTGAGCAGCACTTTGAGTAGGGGTACCTTGAGCATCCCGTGGAGAACTTGCAGTCCTAGAATGAGGACTAGTACTATGTGCTTCCTCTGCTGCTAATGCTGCTATGACCTCTAACATTGGTGGAGTCAAAGGTGTAATCCTACCTGAGAACTTAGGACTATTCTTTCTCATAAAGGTAAAGACCTTAGAGGGAAGAGTAACTGATGGTAGAAAATTCTTAGGTCTGGTTACTCCCTCTAATTGTTTGTTCAAAAACAGTTGAATGAATCTAGGATACATAAGAAAAGGTGTACCATTGGAAATATGGCCTAGCATTCCATTCATAATCATCAAAGAAAAGTTGAACTTTTGGTTGGTTGCTAATCCTACCAGAGCTGATGCTATGTTAGTCCCAAATTGTTCCCATGATGTACTCTTAGGACTAAGACAATGAAGTAAGACATGAACTAAATACTTCCACTGAGGACTAAATAAAGGTTTTGAAAAAGTAAGTTGTGCTAAATTACCCTCATAGCCTATGTCTCTGAGCGAGTCCCAAAGAACATGCTTTGGAAAACAATCAACACCATCTGCATCATCGAATAGTAGATCAGCCCGAATGGTTTCCTCAGAAATCAAAATCCTTTTTCCAGCTACCATTGTGCGAATATGAGGCACTTCATTAATGACTCTTAGAGAAGCTGTAGCCCAAAATTATTAAAGCCACGGACCAATTAGATCAGGATCAACTAACAAAGAATAGTTAATCGAGCATCCAGTGAGATAATCAACGATTTGATGAAAATCAACATTATGCTCAGTCTTCTCCACACAAGCAATCATGTTATGTTTGTTACAAGTGCGAATATTGGCCATTGGATATGAAATTGATGTGCGTCGGAGGTTGTAATTAAAAATTTGTGAATGAAAAGAGATAAAATGAGAGAAAAATGCAATTCAGTTGAGCATTTATAGGTTGCGTTGGATAACTAAGAAAGTTACCGTTGTAATTACGTTTTTATCTCAAAAACGTATGTTTGACCGTTGACCGAACGTTAGAACAGTACTTAGTTGTCTAAGCAGTACTTTCTAAGAGGAGCAGTACTTTGGCTAAGCAGTACTTTCAACCTAAAAAGATTTCCAACTCAAATTAGTCAATCACAACCCTGCAATTTTTCAAAATATCTCTTCAAATCATTAAAACGCGAAACAATCATTCATATCCTCCCCTTAAGTATAACAATAATGCTTCTAAAGATTCTTTCTAACCAGAACAGTACTTTACATGAATACCAATACTTTACCTGTAGTCCTCCCGGCAAACGTAGCTATGGGTTCATCATACCAATAGTTACCACCAAAAAGTTAAATCTCGCCAAGTCAAAGCCTTTGGTTAGTAAATCTACTACATTGTCATCAGTATGAACCTTGACCACATTAATGAGCCTCTGCTCATAACAATCTCGGATAAAGTGATGTCGAATAATATGCTTGGTCTTTGAGTAGAAAACAGGATTCTCACAATGCATTTGGTACTCTCAATGTCAATATGGATTTCAGTGTCATGAAATTAAATCATAACTCAAAGCAATTGATTTTGCATCACAGTACCTGAGCACAACAACTTGCACTGCAACCGCTCTTCTGCTAGTAGAAGATATAGCACAATTGTTTGCTTTCTTGCAATTGCCAAGAAACCTAGAGTAGTTCTTCAATCGATAGACGTAATCTCTGAGTTGATCTTCTATCATGGTTGTCCCCGGCATAGTCACTGTCCGAAAAAGCTTCCAAATGAAAAGGAGAGTCCTTAGGATACCATAAACCCAATTTTGGTTGATGTTTGAGGTACCTAAATATCCTTTTGACAGCATGTAGGTGAGAAACCTTTGGAGTGACTTGTAATAGTGCCACAAGGACAAACAGCAACATTTATGTCTGGTTTGAAGCTGTTAAGGTACATGAGGCACCCATCATGTCTATAAATTGTACATCACATCTTCACCTCTTAACTTCCAAGAGATTTATGAGCTTCTAATGGAGATAGATGCTGGCTTAATTGGTTCTAAAGTCAAACTTGTTGAGAATATCTTTAACATATTTTGTCTTGACTAGAAATATACCTCATTAGATGCTTGACTTGAAGACCCAAAATAGAAGTGAGTTCACCCATGGAACTCATCTTGAACTCTTTTTGCATAAGTTCTTCAAAAAGCCTTCACCATAGAAGACTTGGTGATCCAAAGATTATTATCAATCTACATACACCTGTACCAAAACAGGTTTCTTCGATCATTTTAATAAATGAGTTTTATCAATAGCCCCTCGCCTATAACCATGTTCCAAAAGAAAAGTGGAAAGTCTTTCGTACCATGCTCGTGGGGCTTGATGAAGACCATAAAGTGCCTTGACAACTCTGTAGACCTTGTTAGGATAAGAGGCTCTTCAAAACTGGAGGTTGTTTACATACATCCTCTTCTTGTGAATTGCCATATAAAATGCAATTTTGACATCATCTGATAGACAGTAAAGCATGACGGCTGCAAAAGCCAAAAAGAGTGATTGCTTCAATTTGGCAACTGGTGCAAACACTTTCAGATCATAATCCACACCTTCCTCTTGTCTGTACCCTTGTGCAACCAGTCGTGCTTTGTTCTTGATAATTGTACCTCTTTCATCCCTCTTGTTTCTAAACACCCATTTTGTTCCAATTACTCGCTTGCCTTCTGGTAAGTCACATAAGACCCATACATCTTGTAGCTTGAATTGAAGTAGTTCTTCTTGCATCGCTTCAACCCAACTTTCATCCGCTAAGGCTTGAGAGACTTTCTTGGGTTCCTCTTGAGATAGGAAACAAGCAAACAAGCATGTTTGCTGATCTTTGTGATTAGTCCTGTTTTGCTTGTATATGAAAGACAGCAAGGCTTGGTGTTGGTCAGAAGTACTTTCTTTAAGCTTTCTTCTTGTTTGAACCCCGGCAGTACTTTTGCCAATAATCTGACTTTGAGGATGAATCTTATGAATTCTAAGTGTAGGAGTAGAGGTGACATCAATGGTAGGATCCATGTTGTTGTAGTAGGCCGCTCTCCCTTCCTCAGTGTCTGTATTTTCATCATCAAAAGAGTTTGTAGAGAAAACACCATCTTTTGGAATATCATCATCAGAATCTGTTGGTGTATTACCAGCACTTTGAGGAGGTGTGTTAGCAGTACTTAGAGTGAAAGTACTGTTGACATGTTCTTTTCCCTTTGCAATAGATATTCTCCTCTTTTCCTCTTCAAAAGCAATCCTTTGATCATCATTATGAGCTTTGGCAAGAGATTCTTGATGCATCAAATTCATAAGCTCATCATGTAAAGCTTGTTCTTCAGAGGAATGAACTTCTTTGCAGCAGTACGTTCCTTGGATGATGGCTGAGCTGTATGAACAAGAACTGCTGGTCATCACTATATCTTCTACATCACCCAAAGTTGAAAACTGTTGTCTCCTGTATCAAGCATAGTTTTATTCCTAAAACCCCCCCCCCCCCCCTGGTATGTAATTCATCGAAGGAGTTTGAGGGTCAGATCAAACATCCAATCAGGACTTTTCTTTTTGATTCTCTGATTCTCAAGAAAATCGACATGAGACATTCATGTACTTTTCTTGTTACCCTGTTGTAGACTTATGAAACTTTGCTGCTAGCTAGAATATCCAGCAACGCCTTCTTCTGATTGCCGTTCAAATTAACATTGATCTAGGGTATTAAGTATAGTCAGTGAACATAAAAGGTCTCATGAAACTGATGTTAGGGAGATCTTCCATCAAATTTCATATGGAGTCTGAGTTGCGGTTTCGTCACCAAAACTTCTATTAAGAACATAGCACAGCCGTATTGCCTGCTTTCAGCCCAAAATTGATAGAAGTTAAAGAGTGTTGCTAAACATGGTTCTAGCAGCTTCATGAGAGTCCATTCCTTTCTTTCTGAATACCATTTGCCTGAGGAGTCCTTGCAATGCTTAATTCTTCTTGATTCCCTTTCTTGGCACAAAACTCATTCATTAGTTGATTCTTGGAACTTGTTCCATTGTCACACCTGATGGTTTCACTTGATGTCGTAGCCTGTTTTTCTAAACCCACAATCAGATCATGAAGCCTATCCATATGTCTCATCTTGTAGCCAAGAAAAACACCCAAGAATATGCTGCAGTATCAGTGACACAAGCAGTATTTTTCTTGTTTATACTCTCTACTGAAACAGGTCAAATAAGTCATGTGGAGCAATTCTAAAGGTTCTTTGAATAGTTCTTTCTTTAACCTTTTTGCAAGAAGCCCTGTGTTGTTTACCCTTGTTACATGCAGGACACGAGATGATCAATCTTGAACTTGTCTTGCGAAGGTACACCTTAACCAGATTGCCTTGAACCAACTTGATTGATGTTTTGAGATTTGATGCCCCAATCTTCTGTGCCATAAAAACAACGTATCATTTGTTGCCTTTGCAATAAAAAAGTTACTCCTCCAGAAGGAATAATGTTCTTCAGATCCAGGACTGTAGAACATAATTCTTTTAGGAGCTCTAAGAATTACACAGATCCTCATCAACAAACTTGAACATTGGAGAAAGGATAAGACTCTTTATCTTTGATAGAGAACATTGTGCTTCTTATCTCAGATTTGAGAAACTGATAAGGAGATCTAAACCATTGAGATCCTCCACATAGCTAACTCTTTTCTCAATGTCTAAGCATGTGTCTTGATTGTCCCCTTTTCCTTGAGAGTCTTCCTCCTTTAGAATCATTTCTAAAGGCTAACATAACCACTTTAAATTTTAAAATCAGGACTATTTGTCCTTGTCTCCTCTCATACTTCAGTGCAACCACTGTCAATTATTAGCTATATCTTGGGATCTTCTTCTGGATTGCCATGTTATACAACAAGTTAAAGTATTTAGACTCTTTTAGGGACCCAAGATCATACTGACTTGGATACACACTAATGGAGTTACATAATCAAATTGCTTGAGTGTCTGTAAGATCCATTTATCCCTATCACAAAATCTAGATAATTCCTTTTTCTTTTTTTTTTTCTTTTTTTTTTTTCTCATGTTTGTTTTGAAGTTATCATTGCACTTTTTTTGACACTTATAGGCTGTGAAAGTACTGCTTGAGATCCAACAGTACTTCCCTTCTTAACCCAAATAGATTTCACAATTTTCTTGGGTCTTTGTGGTCTGTAAATAGTCCTTGGGTTAGAAGACCTTGATGATGGTGAGTAACTTGAGATTCTAGGTCTTCTATTATCCATCCTTGGATAATAACTTCCATCAGTACTTCGTGAAAGTACTGCTTGTGGTACTCTAGATCTAGCAGTACCTTGATAAGTCACATTAGCAGTACTTTTTGAAGGTACTGTTTGTGTCATTGTTGGTCTAGCAGTACTTATCAACCCATCCCTTGTAAGTACTGCTGATGGATTAAAAGATCTCCTTTGATGAGGGTACCTAGAGTTTCTTGAGAAATTACTATGGTTCACCCTTTGGATGTTGTTCCAAACTGGTCTTGTTTCCCTTGAACCCTGTGTTCTCTTAGGTTTATGAGTTTGGGTTTGTTTGAAGGTTCTTTCATGTAGGTTACAATCCTTAATTAGGTGATTAGGACTGTAACATACAAAACATAATTTACCCCCTTTGTTCCCAAGTCCCTTTGTCCTAGATTCTTGACCAACACTGTTTTGACTGTTTGGTGACCTGTTTTCAAAAGATGTTTCACTATTCTCTGAGTTAAAAGCAGTTTCCTTTTGACTTTCTGAAACATCAGTCTCTTCATCATCACTATCAACCCAATCTTCAATTATGACTTTATTTCTATTTTTTTTTTTTTTTTTATTTTTTTTTTTTTTTTTTTTTTCTTTTTTTTTTGTTTTTTTTTTTTTTTTTTTTTTTTATTTTTTTTTCTTTTTTTTTTTTTTTTTTTTTTTTTTTTATTTTTCTTTTTTTTTTTTTATTTTTTTTTATTTTCTTCTTTCTTTTTTTTTTTTTTTTTATTTTTTTTTTTTTTTTTGTATATTTTTGTTTTATCAATTTCTGGTGACTTGATTTTGTTTTCTCTTGATTAACAACTTTATTCCTAATGGCTGTTCCTCTTATCCCTGTAAAGGAGACATTTGCCCTAGGTGGAATAATTGTACCTGTGGGTGGAGGTACTGCTTTGTAGGCCTTTTCTCTTTTGAAATTTTCGTACACAGAATCAGTCAAAATGTCACTTTCCATACTACTACTAGACTCAATCCCAAACCCTATACATGACTTATCAGACACATATCTTTGTTTGTTTAGGACTTCATTTTGAAGTACAAGAGCTTTGTGTCCATTTCTCAAGTATTTACTTTGAAAATCATCTCTTTCTTTAAGGCTTGATCTAATTCCTTTTTGTTTGTCTTCTAGTTTCAAATCCTTTTCTTTAAGTATATTCCTTTTGTTCATTACTTATAACCCCATGCATATTCATTCTTTTCATGTGTTTAAGTATGAACTCTAATGACTCTAAGCTATATGATATCCTAGAATTTCAGTCCTAGCTTTTTGAAAAATTATCTCTTTCTTTTTGATGTTTTCAAGACAATGTTATAAGATTTACTACATTTGGGAATGTAGGTACCTTGAGTTTGTAGCCATTAAAGATAGAGACACTGGTTGTATCATCATCTTTATGCTCCAGTCAAAATCACCAAGCACATCTTGTCCAAAGTGACATGTTCAGCATCAAACTCCATGCTCCCAATCATCTTGTTACTTCAGTCAGTGCATCATAGCAAAAGTCGTTGGTTCAGATCAAATTCCTTGTCCAGTCAATGTTTCATTGTCTGTCTGTTGCACTAATGGCTTTTGAGTTGAATCTTCAATAGCAAATCTTTTTCCTGAGACCATTTGCTCTGTTTTCTTGATTCTTAGCAACCGGCACCCTCTAGCAAAAGGACCAATTTATGACAATTAAACATTCAATCTTTGTTGTCAAAAGTGATCCCATTCTTTGGCTTGAGATCAATTGGTTTCTGTCTTCCTCATAAACTTCCTTATCCTTGCCAGTTATCATAGCCACCTGCCACCTAATGTCAATTTCTTCCATAGCATCTTCATCAATTTGTAGCAGGTCTTCATCATCATGAGTTGTAGGCATGGATGCTTGTTGAGAAAAGAAGGAACATATGATTTCATCTGAGTGAGAAGCATAGTTAGAAGCAGTGGGCACCTTGCTTGAGGCAGCTTGTGTATATCCTTTTGGGATATTTGTTGGTTCAGCAGTACTTTGTTTCAAAGTACTGCTTTGACTTCTGTGCAGAAAGGGGCAATGTTTGAACTTGATATAGACACCCTTCAATTCATGCTCATACCACTTTAAGTTGTTGTTTATAGAGAACATCAATGTTCTAACTCATCCAATCCGGTTCCTCGAATCATGGTAGCCACTACATGCCACACAGATGGTAGGCTTCTTAGAAACTTCAAATTTGCATCTTCAATGGACACTGTAGCATCATGTAATTCAAGCATGCTAAGAATATGCTGAAACCTTTCGTATGCTGAATCTAGTTCTTCCCTAGATCCAATAGTAAATGTCTCAAATTGTTGTTTCAACAGATTCTTTTGCATCTTCTTTGATGCTTCGTTTCCTCCAAATCTTGCTTTTATGGCTTTCCATAAAGATCTTGCATCTACAGCATCATGAAAACTAAGAAGATGTCTATCAGGTATGGCAGAAAGCAGTATATTAAGGGCTTTCTCATTGTTTCTTCTTGCGTTTGCAGCAAGCGAAGTCTTTGGTGCAGAACACGAGGGAGATGCAGAGCAGTTGTGGTTTGGTTTCCATTGGTGATTATGTCCATAGTATGTGATCAGTGATAGCAATATACTGTCGCATCTTCATGGACCATAGGTCATATTCACCTTTCTTGATTATAGGGATTCTAAGTGCAGTGACTGACGAGGTGGGAACGATTGGTTCAGTTTCAGACATCTTTTTGGATTTTGGAAGAATTTCAAACGATAAAAGTTCTTCTTGATCAGAGTCTTTACACAGGCTCTGATACCACTTGTAGGATCGTTGTACCTTAGTATACTAACCCTTTAACCTGTAAAGATTTACTCCTTGAATAAAATCCAAGTTAGTAGCCAATGTAACATGATATAATATTGTTAATTATGCGGTAACTAATTAACAATATCAGAAGAACACAAATAGTTTCTTACAACGATTTCTATATAAACCTTTTGAATCTGCAAGTTGAGATCCCTAACATACAATACTTAAGATTCGTTGTTAAATTTTTTTTTTTTTTTTTTTTTTGGGGGTTATCTCTTCTAAAGCTTCAGGGGTCCTTTTATAAACAAGGATTAACCACTGGTGGTATACGTCCCTGAATAACCAAATACTAATTGATGCTTATCCCTAATAATGTTACAGATAAATGCCTTAAAAGAACCGTGTTAACATTTATATTCTATAATAACGACAGTACTTTGACTTTTCACTTCTACGCAGACAGTATTTTGATCTTTCATTTAGCAGTACTTTGACTTTTTCGTGGCAGAACTTTGACCTTTACTCTCGTAAGTCCTAACACATCACGACTTCATTTCTAAAATATTTCTATCATTTATTGACACAAGTTCACCGAGTCACCATCCTTGATATCCGCGTTCTGTCCCGTCCAAGCCATCAACAGTACATAACCTGAGATACATGCTTAAAAAGGCCAACAAAACGTTGAGTGAATTCATAGAGTTTACAAATAACAGTTAGAACGCATATTTGGTTCAACAAAACATATAACATTGCTCGTAAGACAAGTTATAAAAATTATGATTTCCAACTAAATGAGACCGTGCACCGAAACTAAACACATTCATTCCCGTAGGACGAAATAATATCCGAGAAGTATGCCACTTCTCCTAATACTAACTACAAAATGTCCGTTACAGGGTGCTCACCTTCGGATTCATACCCCGGACAGGGTTGTCAAACCCAATAGATCTATTTAATGCATTAGCGTTCACCATCAACAAGGAAATTAATGGTCACACAGTAAAAGGCACTCATTAGTGTATGGAATCATATTTAGCATCAAACTTAATATTGCATTCTCATTTTTATAAAACAAAAGTTCCCCCCTCGCGGGTTAAAAACAATTAATACACTAAAAGCGAGGCTATGAATCACCTGATCGAAGCGAGATTAAATAATTGAACATTCACGAACTTCAATGACGGCTCAACCGACGACCTATAATTTAAGTCGTTCATTATTAATCGCAAAATCGATCCGGATAGTGCGCGCATCGCAACTATCAAAATAGTATAAATATACATACACATGTGATGAGAAATCCACTTGCGCGTCCTAGATACTAAACTCCACTTAATTGAGTTACGATCATTCTTTCATTTATATTGTACATCGCTTAATCGAAAACTTTCTATTTTTGGAAAGTTACTAATTTCGGAAAGTTACCATTTTTAGTAAGTCTCGTTATCCAATTATATTTATAATAATATTTATTTATCTCATCGAACTTTCAATATTCAATATGGTTATTAATTACTCATATCGATATTATGTCCCGTGTATTACAAAAGTTACTATTTTTGAAATTATATCCGTTCATAAAACTCGTTAAGTCTAAATTGTTATACTCGTAAAAATTGTTGGAATATGAACAAATATAAATTATATATGTCCGGGAATTATTCGAGCCTAAGGGGACGCACACGTTAATATGTAAAACAATGTATTTAATATATTAATGTAATATATTAATTAATGTTTAAACAAACGATCGTTAAAAGGTTTAACAAGAATAAATATTAGTCGTTAATAGTTAAAGGACTAATATGCAAAATCAGGAAAAGAAAAAGATTTGGTTTGTCCCCTCTCCTTTAACCGGCCGAATATCTCCTTCCATATGGAAGGGGATTGCTTGCTTTCTCACCAAGATTGTAAGGGCTATAAAAGGAGGTTTTAGGGTGTTTTGCAATTCATAACTTGAAACCTAAAAAACTCTAGATCTCTCCTTGCTCTTTCCCTTGGCCGACCGAACCTCAAAACCCTTTGAGGGATTCGGTTTTCTCCTTCCCCTTGTCGAACAAACCAACAAACAAACCCTTAGGGTTTTTCGTGTTGAGGTTTTACAATCAAGAAGGTGCCTTCGTGTTGTTGTTGATTCAAAGGACGAGAGATCGATGGTTAAACTTATTAGTACAAGCTTACACATAGTTGCTTAGAACGTATTGTGTGTGAATACTTGAGAGATCATCTTGTGATCTGGTGGTTTAAGTGGTTTTATCACAGGTAAATGAAGACTGTGTTTACGTTATTGATAAAGCAGTCTAACGTTCCTTGCTAAAGGTATATATCTTCAATCCCCTGTTGATTATAAGTTCTATACATGTTTGATCTTTCCACTGCGTACTCGTGATATGTTTAATTGTTAATTAGATCTAAAATCCCAACAGTGGCATCACGAGCCATCGTATATAAATTTGTAATTACAAGAATAAAATTGGACAAACAAATTAGGGTTCTAGATTAATTTTTAAGCCATTTGGGTGTTTTATGCATCAAGATTCGATCTTTATGCATCAAGATCCAATTTTTATTTGTTGGGAATTATAATTTGAGTTGATTATGACAAAACATATTAAAGATGGAGGACCTACAAGACAAAGCTGGAATAACATTAATGCTGATTGAAGATTAGTCAAACAGTATTTAATGCTCAGCTAAAAGATAAAGATCAACATTAATGCTGATTGAAGACTGGTCAAATAGTATTTATGATGATTGAAGACTGGTTAAATAAGTCAAATAGTATTTAATGCTGATTTATACTTTCCTAATTTTATTTGATCTTATCTTGTCTTGTAAACCCTAACCCCTCTAGTATATAAAGAGGGGTAGGCGTCTAGTATTGATCATCCATTCATAGCAGACTTCTCCAATGAGAGTCTAAGAAACGCATAGAGCGTGTAGTAGTAGTAGTTAGTTATCTAGATAGCATAGTCGACTGATTAAAGTCGAATAGTTTATAGTTCTTTATCATGTTTGAATAAAGAAAACCTTATTAGTAATGTTGATTGTATTCTTATTTCATATTCCGCTGTGCTTAACCAATCAATGTTATTCATACCCTAGTTGAGTCCAGATTCCTGGATTCTACAATTGGTATCAGAGCCTCGTGGCTCTCGATCTAGGGTTTATAAGTAGTTGAGTCCAGATTCCTGGATTTCACATTATTGGTTTTTAAAATTTGATTAGACGATTTCTAGGTTGTATGCAATTTTATGAATAAAACTTGATGTGTTTTAAATTGTTAATTGATCCAGTTTTATGTTAGATTAATTGTTAATTTGGCATCCATGATAAATACATGCAATTTATCGTGGAGGCGATATATGATATTAATCTTGTTAATTGTTAAAATTATTATGCAAATATGATCATTAAGACCTAAAACATAGAACACTAAATTTATGTGGTTTCGATCCATGACTTTAAAAGCTAGGGAAGACCTTGGCATGTCTTAATGGGGCCTAAAAGTTAATTTATGTACTACGTGGTATGTATTTGTATAAGGCTTACGCAATTGATTATATCGATAAATGTGGCCGGAGTTTATAGGACGAAGGAGCCTTATATGGATACATACATGTTTTAGTTATTAGATAATTATGATCATTATGAATATTTGCATGGCTTAATTGCTAAGTGTTATTAGTTGAATAAATTATTATGTGAATTAGTTTTATGTTTATATTGTTTTATTTTAAGTATTGGACTTATGAGAAAATAAAAGGGTTTTTCAAAAATAAATATAAACATGACTAATTATTATGAAATCAGATTTATTATGGACTATTTATAGTTCATATTGTGTTTTCAAATTAAAGTTTTATTGTGAATGGTTAAAACTGAACGCTATGGACTCATGGGAAGTATGGCTCATCCACTAGAACAAACTATAAGAGAAGTTTAAAGCGGAGTGGTCAACATTCCTAAAGAATTCAGGCTTTTAATATGCTTCGCGCTGACCTGATTCTCTGCTTCTTTGTGCGTCGATTGGAGTTACCGTGAACCATGGCATGTCACCACAGTGTCAAATTTAAAAAATATATATATAATTCTTTATATTTGGAAACACATTGAATCGTTAATTTTAAAAGGTAACACTATTTATACATTAGATGTATTGAAAATATGTGATACCGTAATAAATAACTTAATTGAGTAAAGTTTTTTATTAAATCTATGATACGAAGATGTATGCATGCTTCTACGTACATATTTGTCACGACAAATATTATACCCCTTTTAAATAAGTTACTGCCATCCAATTTGTAAAAACACTTGTAGATGTTTTTTACTATGCGTGAGACGTATGTAGATCGTAATCCTAAGGTGATTATACACTTTTTCGTGAGACGTTAGTGTTACATAATCATAGTTTTTGATTGGACGACTTAATCGGTTTATGGGTGAGACCTTAGATCGAGGCATAGATGGGATGAAACACAATGTTCTAGGAATTGTACCGGTGGCAATTATTGATCATCAATTACCTTTTGAGTACACCATCACTAGCAGATCAATTGATGTGGTGATGGTACGTCAAGTAGGATCCTAGTCTTTGGAAAATTAATTGTTTATTTGATTAAACATGGGTAGTTAAATTTCTTCAAGAAGTTTTATTGAAAATACTAATTCTTGAACTTTAACTATGTTTTGTAGATGACACACCCTGTTCAAAACATAAACCATTCGGCTTTCAGGTCGATGTTTGAAAGAGAAAAACTTTCTGGAAATAATTTCAATGACTGGTTTCGTCAACTTAAGTTAGTCTTGAGATTTGAAAAGAAAATGTTTGTCATTGAACAGCGTTTACCCGCGGCTCCTGCTGCTGATTCTGCAGCAAATGTGCTGGTAGAATGGAATGCAATTTATGATGCATATAATGAGGTTGCTTGTCTTATACTCGGTAGTATGACTCCTGAGCTTCATAGACAGTTTGAAAACTCATCACCATATGACATGATAAAAGAGCTTAAAGCTATGTTTGGAAAACAAGCTAGAGTGAAAAGGTATG
Organism: Tanacetum coccineum; assembly: GCA_026074375.1. NCBI lineage: Eukaryota > Viridiplantae > Streptophyta > Magnoliopsida > Asterales > Asteraceae > Tanacetum > Tanacetum coccineum. The sequence goes on along the minus strand of BQNB010016957.1, from coordinate 21,862 downwards.
ACCTAATCCAAACTTTCCATGCTTGCAAACAAGAGGAGGGTAAACCAGTTGCTGCATATGTCATCCAGATAAAAGGATATGTAGATCAGTTGGAACGTCTTGGTTATGTGCTACCACATGATCTTATAGTAGGTCTTATCTTAAATGGCCTTACTAAATATTTTTCTGGTTTTGTAAGAAATTACAATATGTATAACATGGGGAAGACAGTGGGTGAACTACATGCTATGCTCATTGAGTATGAAAAGGGTTTACCTAAAAAGGCTAAAACACCACAAGTAATGATGATTAAAGGTGGTAAAATCTAGAAGGACAATAAGAATCAGCTTTATAAATCAAAGGAAGGGGTAAGCTAATGGCTAGGGAATATAAACAAGTTTTTATCCTAAGCCAAAAACCTAAACTTATGCAATTTTGGTTACACTGTTTAATTGTGTGACATATATTTGTCACATATGTATATATATAGTGTGACTAATGTTTCAAACTTATTTGTATCTGTCACACGTCCCAAATTATAAGTGACTAAATAATCAACAAAAAATTACCAGTTACCTCTAGTCACATAAATCTTCAAATATGTGACAATGAAATTCCAAAATGGTCACACAAAATGAGTTCAAGTGTGGCTGTTTATTTTATTCTGGTACATTTAGTCACATAAATATCTGACTGTGTGGCCGTTTAAAAAACAGCATGTATGACGAAATCCTAGATTTGTACTAGTGTTTGCCTAATGGCCTTGTGATTTGTTTAAACAATTATCATTATGCACCTTCTATTACTAGAGGTGTTGTTTCAGTTCACCGTTTGGTAGAAAATGGATTTGTCCAGTGTTTTACGGATTTTAGAATTTCAGTTTCTAAGAACAATGTTCTTTATTTTAATGTTATTCCCAGTAATGGTATTTATGAAATTGATATGCATGATCTTGTACCAAATGTTAATTCTATTTATAATGTTAGCACTAAAAGAGCCTAACATAACTTGGACTCTACTTATCTATGGCACTGCCGTCTTGCTCATATAAGTAAGAAACGTATTGAAAAGCTGCAACAAGAAGGGCTTTTAAAATCAATAGATGATGAGTCATTTGATAAATGTGTATCTTGTTTATCGGGCAAGATGACAAGGAAATTGTTTCCACATCATCCCGAAAGGGCGACTGATCTTCTTGGAATAATACATATTGATATGTGTGGTCCACTTAGACATGTGTCAAGACAAGGTGCTAGCTACTTCATTACATTCACGGATGATTATAGTCATTATGGTTATGTTTATCTTCTTAAACATAAACATGAGGTCTTTGAAACATTCAAGGTGTTTAAGAATGAAGTGGAAAATCAACTCGGGAAGACAATCAAGGCTCTTCGATCAGATCGAGGTGGCAAATACATAAGCCAAGAGTTTAAAGATTATCTTAAAGCTTGTGATATACACCACAACACAATGGAGTGTCTGAAAGGAGAAATCGTACTTTGTTAGACATGATTCGATCTATGATGAATCTTACAACTCTGGCGTTATCCTTTTGGGATTATGCTCTAGAGTCTGCAACACGCATTCTCAATATGGTTCCAACCAAGAAGGTTGATAAGACTCCATATGAATTATGGTATGGAAAAGTTCCAAACTTGTCTTACTTAAAGGTCTGGGGATGTGAGGCGCTTGTAAAGCGAGATACGCCTAACAAACTCCAATAAAGATCTGTTAAGTGTAGATATAGGATACCCAAAGGAAACGATGGGTTACTATTTCTACTTCCCACCTGAAAACAAAATTGTTGTTGTGAGGTATGCTGAGTTCTTTAAGAAAAGTCTCATAACTTAAGAAGTCAGTGGGAGGGCCATAGATCTTGAAGAAATTCAAGATAAAGATACATTACCTTCTAAAATCACTAGCGAAATCCTATGGAGGTTGAAGGTTTTGAACCACCTCAAGAGGAAGATATTCCGATTCATAGGTCTGAAAGGTCACGTTGAGTTCCAAATTGCTTATGTCTAAATGTAGAGGTGGAGGAGCATAGTCTAGGGGATCTTAATGAACCCACTAGCTATAAAGCTGCAATGTTAGATCCAGAATCTAATAAGTGGCTCGATGCTATGAATGCGGAAATGCAATCCATAATAGACACTAAAGTATGGGTCTTGGTCGATCTACCTCCTAATTGTAAGACTGTTGGGAGTAAGTGTATTTTTAAGAAAAAGACTGACATGGATGGCATTGTACACAATTATAAAGCTAGTCTTGTAGCAAAGGGTTATACTCAACTCTACGGGGTTGATTATGAAGAAACGTTCTCACCCGTCGCTGACATTAGAGCTATTAGGATTCTCATATATATAGCGGCGTTCTATGATTATGAGATATGGCAAATGGATGTCAAAACTGCCTTCTTAAATGGTTATCTTGATGAAGACATTTATATGGTGCAACCTGAAGGTTTTGTTGATCCTAAACATCCTAGAAAAGTATGCAAGCTTCAAAGATCCATTTATGGTCTTAAGTAAGCATCAAGAAGCTGGAATAAAAGATTTGATAAGGAAATCAAAAAGTTTGGTTTTGCTCAAAATCTTAATGAGCCATGTGTATATCAAAAGGCTAGTGGGAGTAATGTTACATTCCTCATCTTATATGTCGATGACATAATTATCATGGGAAATCACATTCCAAGTTTACAAAGTGTAAAGGATTATCTTGGAAAGTGTTTTGCTATGAAAGATTTAGGGGAAGCAACATTTATTCTTGGAATCAAAATCTATAGAGATAAGTCGAAGCGATTGATTGGACTTAGTCAAAGTGATTACATGGATAAGATCTTAAAGAGATATAAAATGGATAATTCCAAACGTGGTCATATCCCCATGCAAGAAAGACTTGACTTGAATAAAACACAAGGTGCTTCAACACCTGAGGAGGTGAAGCGCATGCAAAATGTACCTTATGCTTCTGCTGTAGGATCCATTATGTATGTTGTAAGATGCACTAGACCTGATGTTGCGTTCGCGCAAAATATAACAAGCCGTTTCCTACAGAATCCTGCTGAATGTCACTGGACTGCTATGAAAAATATTCTTAAGTATTTAAGAAATACTAAAGATATGTTTTTGGTTTATGGTGGAAATCCAGAAGCTAAACTTCGAGTTGATTGCTACTATAATGATGGATTTGAGACTGATAGAGACGACATCAAATCTCAGACAGGATATGTTTTCGTTTTGAACGGAGGCGCGGTGGACTGGAAAAGCTCCAAGCAAAGTACTACCGCAATGTCTGCTACAGAAGCTGAATATATTGCTGCTTCAGAAGCTGCAATGGAAGCTGTTTGGATTAGGAAGTTTATTTCAGGGCTTGGTATAGTACCAACAATAAACGAACCGATTAAGATGTTTTGCGACAATTCTGCCGCACTTCTTATTGCTAACGAACCGGGGGTTCAGAAAGGCGCCAGACACTATCATAGAAGATACCATTATGTTCGCGAGTGTATTGAACTGGGCGAGATAAATCTTCTTAAAGTTCACACAGATGACAATCTAGCTGATCCTTTTACGAAGGCTTTACCTAAAGGAAAGCTTACTCAACATGCTAGGAGCATAGGACTTCGTTTAGCTAGTAGTTTCATGTAGATCTGTGTTTTAGTATTTGGATAAGGGATGTTTGAACAATTTATTTTATGATAATGATACTTGGTATTTTGTTATTTTTAACTTGAATTGTGTCCTATATTTGCATGTTTAAATCCATGAATAATGTTGATTATTCTAAATTAATCCGTTGTCGATTAACAATATAGGAATATTGATAAAATTAAGACAAATCTGAGTGATTGGTGATATTGTAGATATTAAGGATGTGTCCACCAAACTCACATGATATTCATAAGATGAATATTGGATTTCCCTAACTAACAAGAAAATTACTTTATGGATCGTCGTCATTAAGTAAATCTTGCAAGTGATTTTATTTACAAAATCCTTAGACTTGAGATGCAAGTAGGTCTTGCATATGTGAATAATCCTTCTTGATCTAGTTTAAGTTATCCAGAAAAAGGTGACTAATAAGGGCTATTTCAGAAGTGATTGTGAAGCATGATGACTTGACACTTGTAGTCAATAAAGAATTTGTTCCTTCAATAGTTGAAGAATGATGCCACTGGGTCCCTCATAGAATTAATCAGATGTGTGTATGGCCGTACCCAAAAACTCATGTAGATATGTCTCATTGATTTTCGGTAATCTTGATTAGTTACATATACGAGAAACGAAATCGTTAAATAGTGGAATAACCTTGATCCATATCCATTTTTAACACGGTATCAAAAATAAAGGGATTGTAAATTCATAAATCATTTATATGTGTCTTTATGAAACCATGCTTGGATATTTCTGAGAGCATTGGCGAGTTGCTAGACGCTTACCAATGTTATTAAATTATTTATACATGTCCAAGTGGGAGCTGTTAGAATATGTCCAAGTATAAATAATATATGTCCTGAAATCTATTCGAGCCTACGGGGACGCACACGTTAATATGTAAAACAATGATTAATATATTAATTAGTGATTTAACAAACGATCGTTAAAAGTTTAACAAGAATTATATTAGTCGTTAAATGTTAAGGGACTAATATGCAAAAACTAAATAGTGGAAGGTTGCGGTTTGCCCTTTTCTTCCCTAGGTCGGCCGAAACCCAATCTTATAGGGATTGGGAGAGCTTGCTTGCATGCCAAGCTAAGATGGTTATAAATAGGGGTCCAAAGCTTTCATTGTTTCATAACTTGAATAACCAAAACCCTAAAAATCCCTTGGTGCTTTCTCCTTGTATTCGGCTAAATCCCACAACCCACAAAGGGTTTGGATTTTGCTTCCTTGGTCGTGCGACCGAACCCTACACTCTTAGGGTTTTGGTTTTGTAACCAAACACCACATACATAGTGGTTTTGTTCGTGTGTTGATTGAATCAAAGACGAAGGTGATCGTTTTCTAAACACTACTAGTACTAGCATACCTTATTGTTTGCTAAGAACGTATTATGTGTGTCGACTTAAAGGGATTATACTTTTGATCCTAGTGGTTTCGCGTGGTGTGATACATACGCGTATATTTAAGGCGGTGTAACATTTATTGCTAAAAGGTACACATCTCTAATCCCTTGTTAACTATGTTATTCTATACGTGTTTAATCTTTCCGTTGTGTGCTCATGATATATTTAATGGTTAAATAGATGTAAAAACCCAACAGATACGGTGTATCCGTGCCTGCACTTCACTAAAGACCACAAAGGAACAAGGATCAATACGCCATATCCAGAAGAGTCTATACGTCGTATTCAAGTTATGGTAATAAAATATTCTAGAAGATATCGAACGTGGTCCATACTCTAAGAAACCCCCGATACGCCGTATTGACCTCAGTTAATACGCCGTATCGACCAAATTCCAGACCTTATAAATAGAAAACCTAAAAACAGGTTTTTAGTGTGCTAAATCATATTTTCGATACCTAAACCATAAAAGTCAATTTTTAGAGGAGAAAAAGAGCAGAAGAGGTCTTGCAACGTAATTAATTCCATAGGAAACAACTTGTAATCTCCTATACTCTTGTAATCGTTCAGTTTTTGGTATCATTCGTTAACTCAGTTAGTTTACCTTGGCTAAATTATTATTCGTGTATTGATTATGACGTTTAAAGGCTAATACCTTCGGGTATTAGCCATTATTATGAAGATCTGAATGTTTGGTTTGTTTATCTTAATTGCTTAATTTATCATTGATTGCTTTGTAATGCCAATGGTATTACACATAACTTCTCGGCTCCATGCACTCCTCAATCAAATGGCATGGTCGAAAGGAAAAATAGGACACTTCAAGAAATAAGTAGGACTATGTTGAACGAGCAATCGTTACCACAAAAGTTTTGGTGTAACGCCGTAGATACTTCAAAATATATTCTCAACCGAATTCTTATTAGAGCCATTCTAGGAAAAACACCTTATGAACTCTTGAGAGGTAGGAAACCTACTCTTGACCATTTTAGAGTGTTTGGAAGCAAGTGCTTCATTCACACTACACAAAGTGATGTGCACACCACAAAATCACATGTGTAATGCATATGATACAACATCACATATGTATATTTGTGGTGTGCACATCACTTTGTGTGGTGTGCATATCACTCCTTTAGTCAATAGTACAGATAGATAGAAATAGAAATTATGTAAGATTTACATGCATATATAAAGGGTACTCTATGAGAGATCATTCAATCAAATTAAATCATATGTTCCACTATCAAGCCAAAAGGTATATGGGTGCTACTATTGGTATCCCTGTTCACTGAAAAGTACCAAAAAGTATTAAAGATTCTTTTTGTATTTACTTTTTTACAGTACAACGCAGTTTTATATCAACTTATGTTCTGTATTTTTTGACAGTTTCATACTTTTGACTTGTTAAACTTTATAATTTTTTTCCCAAACTTTTAGATTTCCCACATTTTATAAAAAACAAAAATTACAAAAAAATTAAAAAAAAATTAAAACGATAAAAAAATACAAAAAAAACAAAAGGGGTACGAATGGCTTTTTAGAGGGGTATTAGTATCATGTGCCAAGGTATATTTGTAATGTCAGGCCTGCTGAGCCCAACGACTTATATGAATCTCATCGATGACTTGTACTATAGTCGAGTCATTTTTGTTTGAAACATATGGGGCCGTGTTGGGCAAGTGATACAGTACTTAAAAGAATTAATCCCAGTCCGAAACCACTGTTTTTAAAACCGATATGATACATCACTTACAACTGCGGATTTTATAAAAAATAAAGGAATTATGAAGTCCTTTATTAGCAACAAAAACAAGAAGAAAATTCTTCATTCTTGTAGTGCCTTTATATTTGTAGGGCAACAACCCTTTGTCTAAAGATTTTTAGACGTTCTTGCAAACAAATTTTTGTTTGTTTTTTTATGACTACTAACACTTGCCTATAGACATGGGATGTTTCATAACCTTTTTATCAATGCTAGATTTATATATATCATTAAGTCTAGAAATAGATTGATCAATGTCAGAGATGTAATTTTTTATTTCAACAATTTCTTGTTGTAGATCTTTGTAAAGATTTTTTAGATGGACTGGATTAGTCATAAAATTTATTTTGTAAAAGGTTTTTTATTTTATTTAGAATTTGATATTTTGTAAGAAAAATGATGTTATGTAAATATTCAAGAATTTCTAACTCTATATGAATATTTAAATCATTGTACCTCATAATAGCGTTTTGATAGAATAAAAGCCAGCCTGCCTTTAGAAGCTTTTGTCTTTTCCCTGCGGCCCATCTGTCTTTTAGTAACATGTTCACGATTAATTTCACTCAGACTCTGTTCACGATTATTCAAAAGAATTGGTGTTGTATGAGAACATTGAGTTTATTGTCATGGATAGAGCTCCCTCCACAGAAAGAGATACTCAGAATAATTTTAAGGCATCACACTATATGAATTTAAAAAGTGTTATAAATCACACATGTTCGACTTCTTACAAATGTTAATAATTTAATAAATCATAACCCTATTTTCACCTAAGTAAAAAAGCATTTTGAGGTTTATAAATTGTTCAAACATAAATTAAATATTATCATGGTACATAAATTCTTGAACCTTTTTAAAATCCTAGACCTTTTCTTGCCACTTAGACATGAAATGGTTCCTCACTATGGTAAAAAAAAATTTGAACCTGATTTTAGACATATTCTTGATACACCATAGTGGATACTCTAATAACCAACTAATAAAATGAACATAAAGATGGTAGATTACATTAGCAAATTATTTTGTTCCTTTTATATCTCCTTCAACTACTCGGGTTGTGTTTTTGGTTATAGAGTAAGGCATACACAATATCTGAATCCAATTGCATTGTACGGAAATAATTGTGTTGGAACTTATTATAATATATTATTAGCTTGAAAGGATAAACAAATTAAAAACAACCGTTAGTGTCCCACATGAACTTGGAAAAGCCATATTAACTCTTATATTTTCTTTTTGTAACAAAACAAGTAGCTATACCCGCGCGTCGCTGCGGGACGGTTAGCGGAGCGCGAGGTTTGAAGAAACTTAAAGTTTTATATATTGGTCGTCCACTATTTAAATCTTTGTCAGTTAATTAAGAGCATGATTGCTGAAACATAAACGGGTCACCTACCGGTCTCACTAAGCTCATAATTTAAAGACAAAGACAGAACGTTATTTGTGATCCTATTGGTCCAGTAATATAAAACACGATATGGAGAGCTATCCCAGTATCTAGATTACTTTTTAGGTATCACTAGACCCAGTTGAATGATAGATCGCATATTCAAACACATAAACAAGGTATGAAGGTTGATAACATAATTTAAACAATCAACGATTAATTAAGACATCAGTTTTAAAAAACAAAAACCAAACCTTTAAAACTTTCCATTAAAGATGGCTTAATACCTGGAGGGTATTGAGCCCAACCATAGTAATTATACAAGTGTAATCAAACAATTAAAATTGAACGATTAAGAGACTAAAAATTACATGATTTCTTCTATGGATTCGTTATCAATGCTTGACCTTGGTGGCAATCTTCCTCTCTAAAATTCGTCTTTAATGAGTATGGTATATAAAATATGATATTGCACACTGAAAACTCGTTTTTGAGTCTTCTATTTATATTGTCTAAAAAAGACTCAATACGCCGTATCTGGCTAGGTTGATACGGCGTATAGGGCTGGATTCCTTGGAGTGCGCGCTACGTTCTGAATCAATCAATGATATATTCCCAATTTAATTTATTTACTGCATCTTCGAATAGTTATCTTCATGGATACGGCGTATGTAAACAGAAGGGATACGTCGTATTAGGAATTGGTCAAACGAGTTTTCTTGTGAAGTTTAGGCGCTTAGAACGGATATCTCTTCTGTGTTGGATATCGGCATTATGTAGTCAGAAATCAGCATTCTTCAAATGTCTTTATTTTAGCTTCAAATTATGCGCCTTTTAGCATGTCTTCACAAAACACTCCTGAATTACTGCATTTATCAATTTTAAAGCAATTAAGTACAAAATAATGCAATAATTATATAAAAGTGGGCAAAATAGATGAGATCAATGATATAATAAAGTGATGTTATTTGATGTCATCAAATATCCCCCCACTTGAATCCTACTTGTCCTCAAGTAGACTTTAAAAAAAGTTTAAGTTTATGAAAATGTGTCCCAACCAAAGTTGAGGATTTTCCGTTTAAGCATCATTTTGTCCTAATCACCTGTACATAACTAAGCTCCTCACGAAATATGGAAATGAAAACACTCAGAATCACTCGAACAAATCTTAGGTGCAAAGCATTTAATTGGTACCACAAAACTTGCTCGGAATTCGTAGATTAGTTTTCTATCAGTAGGCTTGGCAAGATACAGCATCTTCATCGCTAAAGCTAATGAAGAAACAAGTCCCCAAAAGATAATTGATGTTAAGGAATGGCTTAGAGGGATGATCATTCAAACAGTCTTTTTTCACCATAAGTACTACACCAATAAGGCAGCTAAGCATCGTACAATACACGGTCCATAACGACGGAATAGACACATACAATCTAGAATCAATCCTGTTCGTAGTTTAAACCAGTCGTTAGAATGAAGAACGATATAGGGTAGGAGCTTTCTAACTTTCACACGAAAGTCGTCATCTAACAAGCAGCTGAGACATGCATACATGGCCCTTAAAGACGAATAGACATCATGTCTCGTAAAAGTCCTCGTTCGAGTAGAAATTAAAGGTTAGTTGCTAGGAAAGGGAGTAAAATGGGTGATTAAACAAAATTCCACATGAAACAAATAGATTAAGAGCCAACAAATAAGTTACGGTTGGATAGTAACTTTCCCCGATCCGTTCCATGATAAATATCAACATATAGAACAAACCCACGATAATAGAAATGACCAAGACAACCTAAGTGGCATTCCCATAACGGTCCAATCTTACCTTACATCCCCACATACATACTTTACAGAATAAGTGGTATAATGCCACAGATTTACAAGACTATTACATCGTTGATTTTTTTTGTAACAAATCCACGAATAATACGATCCGTTCCAATAATTCCTTCGGTATAATAAACTTCTTTGAACCGACCTATTTTTCTTCTTTATGTATGCAATCCATCATAAACCTCGGTTTAATTCCACCGTCTTCACTATCATAATTCATCCGGATAATCTTTTTCTTGTAACACTTCTTCTTCGGACATGATTCATAATCGCGAAAGTAGCGAAACTTACGAGCTACATATTTTTCCCATTGCATTGTGCAATTTCCCGACCATTACAAAGAAAAAAAATTTCACTTTGACAAGGAAATACAAAACTTTACACTAAAGCAACTAGTCAACTTTTGATTTAAAATAGGCTTAATCTACACCGGAAGGCTAAGTGTGCAAAAGGTGTCACGAAACATATAATAAGGTGTAAGAAAAAGAAAGGAAATGGATCAACGGGGTTTTTCTAAGGGAATCTTACTCTAAAAATGAGAGTAAACAAAGGGTTACACGGGAGTTAACTAACCAGTGTAGTTAGTTAATTTACGACATGTAGGCTATTTGGTTTAATCCTAGAAATTTATCAGTTGAACATGTTCCTCCATCTAAATCCATAGTAGGGGTTTTTGGTTTTTGTGTTGTTTTTTTTTGGGTTTTTTCAATCATTGCGGTCTCTACGGATGATATACCAAGCCAAGTTCTAAAGTCCACTACATCACCGACACACTCATAATTTTGTGGAATTTTTAGTAAGCAATTGGAAACGGGATAGGCTTAATTCTCACAATATGTATCAAGGGTTATAGTGCGCTAGGTAATGTAACTAGTGATTTTTACAAAAGTAGGCTAATTTTTTTAATTTGGCCTATTTTTAAGCATTTTTAAGCTCGTAACATGTTATTTTGTAAAAAAAAGATAAGTACGTTCTAATTCTCCATCCTCCCCACTTAAATTATACAACGACCTCGTTGTATAGATAAAACAATTAAATAATAAGGAAAAATAGAATTAGAACGGAAAACTCCCTGATGTTTTGCTCGTGATAATTCTCCAAGATGAGTTCTTGAGCAAAAAGTGTGTTGACTAGGGCTTCAGAATGCCCAGATAAGTTCAACACATGTCTTTTTCAGAATATACCATATCATAGTTTCAGCAAGGTCCTGCATAAAAGATTAGAAGACAAGTGCAATTTCTATCTCGCTACAATGGTACAAGAAAACAATTAAACACACAACTATACAGGGATCAATACGCCGTATCCCAAACCCTAGGATACGCCGTATGGTTCCTGTAAAAACAATTAAATTACTAGAAATTAAATATTAATTTTTAAACTGATAACGTCTAGACACGTCTATACGCCGTATCTAGAGGGGTTCGATACGCCGTATAGAATGTCTGGGAAGACAGACTCGTGCAACAAACAATTAAAATGACCGGGTTGTCTCTCGGGAAGTACTTTTGTTTCAACTAGTCTTTAAGTTCGACCATTATTCCATCCGTAACACCTTTTCCTTTTCCAGCAAAGGTTGTAGGATCTCGAAACCTGAATCAATCATGAGACCGAGTTGCTGAACTTACTACCAGTCTTAATTCTATCACACATAAATAAACCGAGATCATATAATATATCAAAAGGAAATTTGTAATCAGAGTTTCATAAGTTTAATGTACAGAACAAATCCACAAAAGATAATAATCAAAAGGAGTAACAGGAAGAGATCAGCAAGTTAGGTTGGTCATCGGTATGAGGGGCTACTAAGGTGTTGGCATCGCCTGTCCTGGGTCTGACACGCCTCTGGTAGGGCATCCGTAAGCTACCAACAAGGGTGCTATCAAATGCCTGAAAAGTATGGCCGCTTGCGTCCATGACTGTGGGGCATGCAAGCAATCATCCAGGTGAAGACCTAGACTGCTCGATATAAAGCTCTACAACAACTCCTCGCAAGCATACAAACATCATGCTGTAAATCACGCAACACCTTACTCCTCCTCGATCCTCCCTATCCTCTACTGACATAGTTCGTGGGCTGAGGACGGGTGGAGGTGGCGGAGGTGCCTATGCGGGTGCTGGAACATCCTAAGCACCCTCGTCGACTGTCGGACCAGCCTCATCGGCCTCATGGGCACCAGCCGCAGTAACCTGCTGCCTCTCTGGTCCCGGAGCTACCCAAGCCAATGTATCACCAAACATCGAACATATATTGAGCCTCCCAAGCTCATGTAAATCAATCAACGAGAGCTATCGGGTAACTACCTGCAATCCTCTTAATCCCTCATCACTAACAAGCCCAAAATGCATAGCCAGACGCCCTCAACTGAAGAGCCCATCCATAACAACCTGGCCCTGCATATCCTCCCTCTCATCATGCCTAAATAATGATACTGCGCTAATGAGATGTTGGGACGTTAGTAGTCCCTCGGACCATGTTAGGAGATAGAGAGTATCAACACTAGTCACCTTCTCAGGTGCCTCCCCCTACTAGAAATAATATAAGTATCATCCTGTGGCACATCTCCCCACCAGTCTCGAAAAGAACATAAGAACAGTGCGTGCCCAAAAGTCTTTGTCAAATGAGATCTCAATCCAATAATCCCTAAGATCCCCCTTATCGGGGATTAATCTATCACTACCATCCCAGTAGGCTCCAAACCCAACCTTTGTCATCTCCTGCTCAGTGTGTAATCCCAATACCAGAATAAACTGTGTCCATGTCATCCTCCTCTTAACACCTCCCAGCTGAAAACATAGTGTATCAGCAACATCCAGTCCCATCTTTGTATCACTCATCCTGCAAGTGCTGAGAAACTCCAGAATGAACTCGCGGACCAAAGGTGCTCGGATCCTAAACAATCTCCTCCAAACGTAACTCACAAATACCTGCTTCCCTTCGCCCCTAGTATACACCATCCTCAACCGCACTGCCAAATCCTGCCTCATCTTGGGAGTCAAACCCTCAAAATCTAACACATGTACCTGGTTAACCGGCCTACTTCATATCATCTCGAGCCTTTGCTCGTAACTATGTATAATACCCTCGGTGTGTCCCTCAACCTGGTATCTGAGCCAAGGGTATGTCTGATCTGTAGCAGGTAAAGGTGCCATATCTGAAAAATTAACTAGATCAGTAACCAGATTTAAATCATTCTGTTGTGAGGGCTGATACGGCGCATTCATAGGGGGATACGCCGTATATAAAGGTCTGAAGTCAATACGCCGTATTTATACATGAGGATACGGCGTATGGGAATTACAACATAGAACCCTATATCAGATCAATACGCTATATTCAATTCAATGGATATGTCGTATTGAGGTTTAAAATTTGGGTAAAGTTTGAATCAATATGCCGTATCTCTTTATTAGATACGCCGTATTGCTTTTGCAGAAAAAATCAAAAAGGGGTTTTCCTATTCTACCCGTTTTCCCTTACAACCAATTAGCCAGGAATATCAGTTTAACAAAGTTATAAAGCGCAGAAGGAGCATATAATAGTTTTAAGAGGTCAAATTGCAAACCCTAATTTTAGATGAAACCCTAAACCTAATTCAATTTAAAAAGTGGAAGAGAATGTAATCATACCTTTCGATTAGGAGGCAAAGAAACACAAAAATATGGATTTGATTTTCGAGATTAAAAGGCGCGGTAATTTTTTTTGCTTGTGGAGTAAAAAGTTTGCATGAAGAACAATCCGGCGTATATGCTGGGTTTTTATACCCACGCATGATACGCCGTATAGGGAATTGTCTGATACGCCGTATCAGACATTAAATTGATACATACGAATAGCTATACCTAAGATACCCGTATATATACATGGAACCAATTTTTTGCAAGGTTTTAACAAAGGAAAACTTACCTTGGCCTCCGCAAATAGTTGTATGAGAATCAATCCTTGTAAGTACGCTTAGGGTCGAACGTAATGCAAACTGCACAGACAAATTTATAAAGAATTTAATGGCTCCGAGCTAAAATAATTCCACTCACGATATAGCGTCCAATGTTATGATAAAAAAAACTCGTTAAAAGACTTTATTGGATTTATCGGATTTTTTCCTTGAAAAGTTCATTTGATCTGTATATCTTGGTTACATCTATAGGTGTCTTAGGCTTTATCAATAACATCATCCACTATCCCTTAAATCTTTTCGGATCATTAGAAAAAATTTCGTCTAGTGGAAATGAATTACTAAAGTGTAAAACGTTTTGTTCCTCTTCATCATATTTGGACAATGATGTTTCAGATTTACTGACATGTTCAGAACTTACGGGAGGTTCAATTTCAAGATCTGGTTTAGACGTTAAGCCATCGTTATAAACAATGGCTGGAAATTCATTTTCGAAATCATTAAAGTAGTCTAAATCATCAATTAATAAAAAGATAATCGACCATAGCGGATGATGAAGGGCTTTATGATTTAATCGATTTGAATCCTTTTTTAAATCATTGACAAAAATTATTTTATAAGAAAATGAATTTTCATCAAAAAACCGTGTAATCTTCATCGTCGGATTCGTCTAATGATATTCTGAAATCAATCTTGTTTTCGTTAGGAGGACTTACCGTGGGTTTCACACAGGAGTGCAATATCAGACGTTAATGTATTATCAAAGACATGCGGGAATTCATTTTCGAAGTCTGTGAAGCATCGTCATTGTCTACATAATATAAAACTTTCCTGAACGTGGGCAGTTTTGCCAAATTAAATGTTTGACCAGGTCCTTTTGAGCTTTTTCTTCTTCAGGGAGTCCTGACTATATTCCTCCTTGTGACATTTGGGTCGTCCCATTTACCTTGTAATGAAACTCTCTATGGAAAAAAGGCGAAATTGACTAATACGTCATATTGAACATAAATAAATAATGCAGGAATTTAAACACACAATACAAATAGAATTTAAACAATTATATTACACTAAGCTAAATTAATTAACGGTTAGAAATACTAATAAGAATAAGGTTTAATTAATTCACTCCCCGGCAGCGGCGCCAAAAACCTGATGTGCTGTCGTGTAAGGTCAATTATTTGATTATCAAGTTTTAAAATTTAATATTTAGCCGACAACCAAAACAACACTTTAACGGCAGTTTACCCCGGTCAAGAAGGAATTATAGGCGGTAAGTAGAGGTGTCGAAACACTAAGAGTGAAACATTAATCCTATATTCTATTAGTTTTAATTAGTCTATTTACTGGTTAAACCTATGCTATATACGTTGTCTAATGATATGGGGTTTTCAGCCTGAGAGACTGGCACAGGTTTGGTGGTGACAAATATCAATTCAATACACAATAAACACAAAAGAAGAAAATTAGAAGTAAAAAAGCGGTACAAGTCAAATGATATGAAAACTGTATCGCCATATATAAATCCAGTTCAATGTCGGTTTTGTATGTTTTAATTGCAATGATTTTACATAACTCGAAGCGGCATATCATTCTTAAGACTCGGTGGGAACATCATCCTAAGACCTAGACACGATTAATCCTGTCACAATTAACGCATCCGCAAAAAGCATCCTTTTAGTTAATATAATCTATCTTAGGGAATCAAAGCAGTGGTGATCCTTGTTTAAACCCTAGCCCAATGGGACTTTACTCACTTATTACTTGACGGTGTTTTATATACTGGTAGTCCACTATTCAAATCTTTATCAGTTAATTAAGAGCATGATTGCTCAAACATAAACGGGTCACCTACCGGCCCAACTAAGCTTATAATTCAAAGACAAAGACAGAACGTTATTTGTGATCCTATTGGTCTAGTAATATAAAACATGATATGGAGAGCTATCCCGGTATCTAGATTACTTTTTAGGTATCACTAGACCCAATTGAATGATAGATCGTATATTCAAACACATAAACAAGTATGAGGTGATAAACATAATTAAACAATAAACGATTAATTAAGAAATTGATTTTAAAACAAACCAAACATTAAACTTTCATTAAGATAGCTAATACCCGAGGGTATTAGCCCACAACCATTGTAATTATACAAGCGTAATCAAACAATTGAAATTGAACGATTAAGAGAGTAAAAATTACACGATGTCTTTTATGGATTCGTGATCAATGCTTGACCTTGGTGGCTGATCTTCTCTTCTAAAATTCGTCTTAATGAGTATGGTATATAGAATATGATATTGCGCACTGAAAACTCATTTTTGAGTCTTCTATTTATAGTTTCTGAAAAAGACTTGATACGCCGTATCTGCTATGACGATACGGCATATAGGTCTTGGATTCCATGGAGTGGCCGCTAAGTACTCAATCACTCAGTGATTTAATTCCCTAATTTACTATATTTACTGTATCTTCGAATAATTATCTTTTATGATACGACGTATTTAAACAGAAGGGATACGTCTAATTGGGAATTTGTCCAAACGCGTTTTCTTGTGAATTTCAGGCGCTGTGATACGTCGAATCACTTTGTTGGATACGGCGTATGTAGTCAGAAAGTAGAAATCTTTAAATGTCTTTGTTTTAGCTCTAAATTGTGCCCCTTTTAGCATGTCTTCACAAAACACTCCGTAATTACTGCAATTATCAACTTTAAAGCAATTAAGTACCAAATAATGCAATAATTATATAAAAGTAGGCAAACAGATGGGATAAATGATATAATAAAGTGACGTTATTTGATGTCATCAGGGCCCTAGTATACTATTACTCGAATCGCGACCCTAAGGTGTCAACACTGATTTGAGTAAGCAAGATCACCAAGTCCGCGTGGGTTGTGATACATTTATAACTACATTGGCCACCGTATTTATATCTGCATCCTTTCCCAGTTGTACCCAGTACTTGGCTCACACAGCCTAGTGACTGACTTAACTAAGACGATATATGATAGACGATAAATACACATAGAAGCAAGTATAAGCAACATGGCACACTAGATCTATTACACAAGCTATATGAAGGTTCTTATGTTATAGTCTAGGTCAAACCACCTAATTCTCTATAACCTTGGCTCTGAATACCAATCTGTCACACCCCGACTAAGGCGGAAACACGAGGCATGACAAAAGGATTGATCGTCATAACACAAGGTAAACAATATAGAGAAAACTAAAATGCATTACCATAAAAGTGTCACGGCACCCTTCGACATCAAGCAATACTTGTGTCGTGAAATATCGGATCACAACATATAGATAAATATGAATACAAACCAACACCCAACATAGGGTTACATAAGTATAAGATAAATCCAAACAAGCTGAAAAAAGATCTAAAATCAAAGTTTTCCAGATGATCCCCAAGGGCTAATATCCTTAAGGTCTACCAATAAGCATGCTATCACTATCTCAGTGACATTCACATTACCTAAAAATGATACTCGAAAAGGTCAACATAAAGTTTGTGAGCTCGTAGGTTTAAAGTAATAAACCAATTGTTGGCCATCTATTGCGTATGACAATAGATGCACTATAAAAGCTATGGCAAACATGAATGAATAGCTGTTCCACAACACATAGTAATCATGATATGATGAATCTAACAGTTTCCCCACCCGCAAGTGGTTTGAGCGCTAATAGATGTAACATTCTATATTTTCATGTCTTTTACGACGTCATCTATTTTACAAATTTTTTTTTATTTTTCTTTCTCGTACGCGTTTACTTTTATTTTTAATAGTTAAGTTAAATCGCGTAAGTTAAAAATTATCGTTTAGCGTAAACGGACACCAAACAAATAAATGTTTACATCAAGCAAGTGTTAAGTAATTATTTTGAGTATAATTTCTTAACTTTGTTTATTTTATATTTATCGTATTCTTAAGCGTAAACTTTCCGCATAAATTGCGTTTAGGCACTCCCGGAACCACCAAAACTTTTCTACGCTTCAACAAATACCCACATTTATACCCAATACATAAA
This sequence comes from Tanacetum coccineum, assembly GCA_026074375.1. Classification (NCBI taxonomy): domain Eukaryota; kingdom Viridiplantae; phylum Streptophyta; class Magnoliopsida; order Asterales; family Asteraceae; genus Tanacetum; species Tanacetum coccineum. The sequence goes on along the minus strand of BQNB010016957.1, from coordinate 3,893 downwards.
AGTTACAAAATATATATCATATATATCATATGTATGCCGAAATTTATGGCAATGAATACAAGATATATAAGGAAACTCTTCCACTTTGGTCAATGTACATCACTTCTCATTAAACCACACCATACCTTGTCTCCTTGACCCAAAGACCCCATGCCCAATGACCAAGACCCATCCTTAAGACCCTACTCATTATCTTGGACTTCTAGTTGCATCCTTTGACCAACTAGCATCTATATAATACAAGTATACAAGAGTTATAACACTTACAACATAAAACAATTATTGTAAAAGATCAAAATCTCTCTTTTTCTCTCTTTGAAGCCCACGCTCAACCCCCCCTATAAACAATCCATACAAAAAATTTCACAACCTACACACATCTATACACATCCATCCTAAGATATTCTAAGGTGTTTCCAAGGCATGGATTACCTTTTTCAACTATTAATCAAGAAAAGTGAACTAGGGTTTTAAATGGAAAGCGAAGTGTTTTAAATCTTAATCACGGGTTTAGATACTTTGGTTATACATCTTACCATCATAATAAGGTTATTCTAAAAACCTTCAATGTATTTACTTTCATCATTTTTATATGTTTAAACATGTTCTTTAAGGCTAAATCACCACTAGTACTTTTTAATATGTAAAAAGAGTTTTCGCTTATTTTTAAGAATTATTCACTTATAGTCTTATGTCATATGGTTATATATACAAGGAGAAAAAATGAATGTAAAAGTATGTTAACATATGGTATAAGTATGGAACATGTTTAGGTTATAAATTAGGGTTTTTAAAGGTTTACTTAAAAAGTTATGATTAAAGAGTATACAAATCCATATAAGGGCTGTTTTAGATTCGACCATCATATAGTAGGTTAGAACATTATATAAAAATTAAAACCTCGTGACGATTCCTAAAATGATTAATAAACTCGAAAAACCGATTTACAACGAAATAGATACGTTAATACGAATTACGACGAGAAATACTTTTATAAAACTATTTTTATAAAATTTACTATTCATTACAGAAAGTGATATTTTTAAAACATCAAAAATATGATATAACTTTTAATTACGAGATCGTACTCGAAAGAATCGTTAAAAACGGAGCTATAACGAATAAAATACGACGTTTACGAGTTTACGATAACAAAAACTATAAAAATAAGTATATGTCTGTTATGAACAGTAAAAATCACTATTCATCAGAAAAACTAAAATTTTAAAAATGTTATATTTTGATAACTCGACTTAATACGAAGGCGTGGACGTAAGAAACGCGCGAAACGGATTAAAAACGAGAAGTATACGCCAATTTTTTTACCAAAGTATACTTATAAACATATTTTTCGTTATATTAAATATGTTTTTCACTAAAACGAGTAACGGATGAATAGCTATATAGAATCATACGTTGTATATAGTTATCGAAGTACTATATTCTAGGGAGTTTCATAATGATGAGGCCTCTTCGGGTGGCGTATCGACGAGTTGCTGGATTTACGATTTAAAGTGTCCTAGCTCCTCATACGTTCACTACACGACCTCTTAATTATGATAGCCCGAACGATAGTATGATGAGCTATATATTAATCAAAGTGTTTAGTACTTATACGACCTATATTGGATTAGGTTGCCTTCGGATTCCTTCGTGACGCATTTTTCCTGGTGATTGTGAATCTAGTTGATTACCATTCACTCGAGTGAGTTCATAGCCCCCCCTTTATCTACAATTGTTTTTACAAAATCTACGAGGTGAATTACATTGTTGTTTACTATAGGCACAAGTGTTTTTCAAAGTGTATGCAAACCAATTACTGCCTGATTATTAAATCCCTAAGTTTACCTTATTGCCGTGAAGTCCTATTTGAATCATGAACGTCAATGCTATTTATAGTGGAGCGCTAGTGGTTATGGATAGATCCTATCGGGACTGACAAATCCCCCCACCTTCCTTGGGTCACTAGGTTTGATCAGGTGGCATTTAACATTAAGAGGTGGTCCGGTATTGTCAAGCATCCTATATTACTTATGTAGGGGCATTCCTATCTATTAGATTAAGTACGTTAAGGCTCGGTGTCATGAGCTTTATATGTGCATAATAAACGTTTGGACTACGAATGTGTTTTCAGAGTCCTACTATTACTTCGATCTTGTGCCACCCATTTACTGATAAACCTATGATTTCACTCAACCTTTGTGTTGACTTTTAGCATGTAATTTCAGGTCCTAGGGTATGAAGATTGGAGGGGAGCCGTGGCGGATATCAATGATGACGATTCCAGTGTTTTATCTAAAGTTAAGTCAACATTTATTTTCCTTAAAAACTTAAGTCCATCTTTTGGTATTATAAAGCATTTTGTATAATAAAGAATGTAAATGACTTTTTAAAACTATGGGACCTAATGTATGAACCACTGATATTTTGCTAGGCATCAAATGGAAATCTTGTCTTAAACGTCTATTTATGGTCGTTTCCTATACTGATTGTTGTACTTTGAAATAGCACCAAAGTTACCATTTAGCTCACCTTGAATTTTGGGGGTGTTACCGATGGTACCAGAGCCAATGTTATAGAGGAAACTGGGTCCATTTTCAAAACCTATCTATAACCACAAAGTTTAAAGGTTTTTTTCTTTCTTCATTATTAAATACAAAATCCTTCCTCACTATCCGATATCCACGCGCGATGCGTATTCCCCTGATCCTTACTTACTTTTTCTGATTGTCATTATTTGAATTATAGTTATAATCTTATATATATTTTTTTAATACTTGTGTTTAAATTCGATCCGCTTACGTCATCTTCTGACATATCAATATCTATTTCTATCTGATCAATTATATAAATATCGACCTATCCTGATTAATTTATAATTCCCCATATCATTCTCCATTATTTTACCATGTGCCATAACACTGTATACCTTTACAAATTCTCAACTAACAAAAGAAAAAAAAAAAAAAACAAAGAAACAAAAAAAAAAAAAAAAAAAAAAAAACAAAAAAACAAAAAAAAAACAAAGAAAATAAAACGAATTGTGTACTTGTGTTGCCAGAATCATGCCGCCCAGGAGATTTAAGAAGAAATCTGTTAGGAAGATAGTGGAAAAGCGTGTGGCCAAAGCCATTGAAAAATATGAAAAGACTAGAGCTGACTCAAACAATACTGGTGGATCCGGATCAACAAATACTGGAGGAACTGTTGTACACCTTTTGCCTTGGTCAAGGGCATTCGGTTAAGATCTGTATTAGGGTTGCTATATAAGTGTATGCTTAAACACGAATCAGACTGAAACGTTGGTTCGAAAAGATGGAGCAAGTGTTTGAAATTTGCAAATGTGCTGAAGATGACAAAGTGAAGTTTGTCATGTGCACATTCGAGGGTCGTGCACTGACCTAGAAATGTTCAGACTTTGGGACTTGCTAATGCTAATCAGATCCCCTGGAGCAACGTGAAAGCTATGATGACCACTGAATACTGCCCAGCAACTGAAATCCAAAGGATGAAACAAGAATTTTGGACTCTGACTCTGAAAGGAGATTATATCGAAGCTTACAGTAATCGTTTCCACGAACTGGTCCTGATGTGTCCTGAATTGGTGTCCACTGAAAGAAAGAAGATTAAAAAGTACATTCGTGGGTTTCCTGAAAGAGTCAAAGGAAATATCACTTCTTCAAAGCCTGCAACTCTCCATGATACCATCATCATGGCCCGTGAACTGGTCGAGCAAGCAGTTCAGGGTAGGGCTGCAAGAATTGGTAAAAGCAATATGCTGGAAATTTACCAAAATGCAACCGGTGCAACATTCATCATCATGGACCGTGTCCTTAAAAGTGCCAGAGATGTCAAAGGATAGGTCACATGGAGAAGGATTGTAGAGTTAGGCT
>BQNB010016956.1:0-70770 GCA_026074375.1 Tanacetum coccineum | reverse complement strand
ACAAAGGATGTGGGTGAATCCCACACCTCAGCCCGTTACATAGGCACAAAACGAACATAATAAGGACAACTACCCCAAAAGAGGATACTCCTATAACAAGATTACAATTGACTCAAGAAACATCAAAAATAATCTATTTCTTCTTCCGACCACGACCCGTGATATCTAAATCATCACAAATAGCATGAAGGTGATCAGACATATCATGTCTTTCATAGAAATAGTCATCATACGAGTCGTAGTCATCATCCCGTTTTGTTACCCTCCATTGTTCCAATACGCTATTAGTACCATAAACTCTATCACTTTCACCTTTAAAACTCATTGAAGCTATTAAATTTGCGGTTTCATCAAATACTATTTCCACTTCACTTTCACTATCATAATCCACATTACCCGTAGGAACAAGCGGGTTCCTGTCATCATCAATAAACATAAGTTTACATCAAGCATTTGGCGTTCTAGTTTATCAATATTATCGATAATAGGAGTATTGCTAGAATTACCACGCGCCACATTTAAGGACCCCTTCCCAACCGACTTTGAAATCCCCCCATTTGTACCCAAGTCATCATCATTTTCAATCAAATTAAGCACGTCAAATGGGTTTGAATTTAACAGATTATTTGATTGATGATTGACAATGTTTTAGAAAATACACGCATTAGCCTTCTTTCAGAACTTAACTTGATTTTTTTTTTAAACGGCTATATGTATTAAACATCAAAAAACGCTACTTTCTAACAAGGAGCTAGAAGTCAGCATATTACAAACAACCTAGTTCAAGTACTAGAAACATAACATGCGTCCATAGGATAAGAAAGTCATAAAGCACAATCAAGTGACCTTTTCTTAACTGGTTACGAAAAGGATAATAATTCTATTAATCGTTCTGCTTCTTGGAATACCACTTGTTTTATCTTCGGTTACATGTCTATTCCGAATGAAATGAGTTTCTTAAGTCATCTACAATGTAAATGTCGTTGGATGTATTGGCTTGCAGGTTCTTCCAAATAATCTGACAGTGAGATAATTTAGGACTGCATATCGCGCTCTCTCTATCTCTGCGTCAAGGCGCGCTGTTGTACGCGCCATAACTTTGGGGATCTTACGTCAGCTCATCTCAAAAGGTTTTCTGTGTGTTGAGAAAGTAATGAACATAAGAATGCTATCTAGTACTACTACTTAAGGTACTTTTTTGCTCCTTAAATATACCAAAATACCTTAGCATCCTTACGTATTATGTTCATCATGTATATTCTTCTATATTATGACTATCTATACCATGTGAACTGTTTAATGAAGTTGCACACCCTTAAAATTTTTAACCAATGGTAGTTGTTGATAACAGTGGCACCCGGAAAAGAAGGAACATATGTTCAATTTAAATTTGTTTCTTTACTCATTTTATGGGATATCGACACATGACTAAACCTTATCAGATGTGTTTTAGTAAACTACTGACACAAACACTCTTTTAGGAATATTAGTGTATATATTGCTGATCAAATAGTTTTTCCAGAAATGCAAAAAGGTCCTTCTAAAGGACGTGTATATATACCTAAAATACAAACGCGTAATTTTAAAAACATACTAAATTTCACCTGATTAAAGTGAAACAAAGTTATAGGAACTTTAATAAAATTTACAAAATTTGAGGAAATTTGAAATCCGACATTAATAGATTAAAAACCTAACGGTGTATTGGTGTGCCACTGAGGTGAAGCCTTGACGTGCGAATCATCGAGACCTTTCTATTCGCTATTCGTAGACATTGTAGTGTCTGGATCATATGTTATGGTTGTTTGAAGTTGACATTTTTTCATAGGATTCTCACATTAATTATCATTGTTTCATACACTTAGCGGGCAAACTTTTTTTAGTGGGTTCTCCTCAACCTTCTGGTACCCACTTAAAAAAGTCAACTGACTATATAGTTTATAGGCACTGCAATATCCACTTTATATATCATAAACATTTTTCAAACTTTCCAACGTCCTTTTCATGAAATCCATTGCTTATTTTTGACATAGGATGAGCACTTATTAAGAGCATATTTTTACATGCATAATCATGCATTTAAAGAAAAAAAAAATGAATGTGTTTTAGTTTACTCATCGTACCTGTAGTTTCTTAGCAAAATAATCATCTAAAAGTCTATAAATCGTTGATCATATGTTTAGTGTTTTATTTTGATAAAGTACAGGATCAACTGTTAGTTTACAGCATAACTATTTAGCCAGAAAAAGTCCACAACAAAATTAGCGATGTGTTGCTTAGAAAACGAGATCTTCTGAGCCTCATCATGTCATGATGTTTTCCACATCTAAGGTTCTTCATTGTTTGAGTTATCTTATATGTTTGTTTAAGCTCATTTAGCAAATTTTGTACGTTGAAGGTAATTTGCTCATAACGAGCTTGTAGCAACTTGAAATTGCTTAGTATTGTTTTGTACAACGTTAACATTCCAAGATTATAGCAAGTTTAGATAGAAGGCCTACCCTTTGCTCCATGAAAATAGATATACTCCTATTCATTATGATGTTTTAGTATATAAACTAATTTACAAATATGACAATGATACTGACTTTTGTTTTTGATCTACAAAAAATATGTCCAGTTTCAATTCTTATAAGTTTTTTAAATTCAATAATCCAAATCCATTTAACTTAGCTGTAATCCATTTATACGTGGCGACTGTGTAAATGTAAATAGACAGATTTATAGAAGTCAAATTCTCTAACCATTCTTCAAACATACTTGCATAATAATGTTTCCCATAGTAAAGGGAACATAAAACTTTCCTTATACATGCATGGGAGTGACTTTTGGTGCTAGACGCCTGGTGGTGCACCAAACATTCCTCAGCCTTGCGTGTCGGGCTGCTAGTGATGCTGACCATCTGGTCCTCCGGGTGCTACTCTAGCCGTGTCCACCATTTTCCGCCTATTATAGTTCTTCAATTGAGACAACTCTAAAACTAATTCATTAAGAAACTGGCTGCTATTCACCCCTCTTTCCATACCCCTAACCCCACGATAACTAGTTGTTTCCAAACTTCTTACATTTGCAAATAGAAGTAGTAAAATGCATAGTGAAATTAGCTTAGAAGCTGAAGTAGACATTTCAATTAAAGCAGTGAGTTAAAAAGCATGCAAGTTAATGAGCTGAAAGTCTAAAGCTTATTGAATGAGTGTTGTATAATATAGCGGAAGCTATATATAGTGCATCGACTCTAAGAAGATGTTAAGAATATATTGTTTTATAGTAACAGTTACAATTGCAATACCTCACATGCCAATGATAAAAGATGTAGCGACAAAGCCCTAAAGCATAAATCTCTATAATTTTGGGTGGCTTTGTGTAGAGTGACAAATCCAGCAGTGTTCCTTGTCAATATTTTGATCACAATCTTTCTCCTTTTTTTTCTTGATATTTTAATATTGTCATTTTTGCAACGGCCGAGATTTTATTAAATATACCAACACCTTGATTGATTTAGTGATCTGATAACGTAAAAGTGTCATAACCTTTATTTTTGGACCGAACTGTATATTATTAACTCTCTTTGTTCCATACTACTCGTACAGTATAAGGTGTACTTTGACTTCTGAAGGTCAAATGAGCTGTGTATCAACTTTGAAATCATCATAATTTTGTAACTCCAGAGAAATATGGGAGGACTATAGTACTTCGTAATATTTATAAGCCGTTCAGAAAAAGAAGGTGATATTTATAATTTGATAGTGCAAGCACACCAAGTTTAGCATTTGAAAGTACTAATTTGCTTTCCGAAGTCAAAAAACCCGTACCCTTCTCTCTGGCGAATTTTGGCGATCCTAAACCCTAACATCCCAAACAATTCGATCGACCTCAATTCTTTGCATAATCATTTACAAAATTAGTGTTTCTTGATTTGAATTCACGTTTTAATCTAGGAGTATCAACAGTTTTGTAACCGATTTAAGCTTTGATCGGGTTCTATCGTTTTTATTTTTTAGGGTTTTGTATTGCTGTTTCTGCTTGGGTTTGGTTCTGATTTTTTTAGGTAAAGGATTTCTCCGGTAAAAGTATCACACCAAAAAACAATTCAGTACAAAGGGTGTGGGTGAATCCCACACCTCAGCCCGTTACATAGGCACAAAACGAACTTAACAAGCACAACTAATCAAAAGATGACACTACTATAACTAGATTACAATTGACTCAACAATCAAACATAATCTATTTCTTCTTCCGACCACAAACCGTGATATCTAAATTATTACAAATAGCCTAAAGATGATTAGACATATCATGACTTTTATACAAATCATCATCATACGGGTCATAGTCATCATCTCGATTGGTTTTTCTCCATTGTTCCAACAGGCTATTATTACCATAATCTCTGTCATTTCTACTTTTAGAATTCTTTTTTTTTGTAAAGGGTTTCCCCGGTAAATTTTATTACGCCAAAAAAGAGTTAAGTACAAAGGATGAGAGTGAGTCTCACATCTCCGCCCGTTACAAAGGCAAACAACTTCTTTTAAGGAAGAAACACAACTAGAGAGGACCTATAAAAGAAACAATAATACAAGAAAACTATTTCTTCCTACGACCCCTAACTGTAATATCCAATTTATCACAAATAGCTTGAAGCTTATCAGGAATATCCTGACCTTCATACATATCATCATCGTATGGGTCGTATCCGCAATCATCATTCTCGTAAGATTCCGTCCACTGCTCAAGCAAACTCTGTGTACCATAACCATCCTTTTTAGCCAGAAAATTAGCCATTTCATTATCAACTGAAGCAACCTTATCCTCACTATCATAATCACACGAAGAAGCAACCTTTTCCACTGGTTTACCTTCATCATCCACCAAAGTAACTTTTCCATCAATAATCAATTTTTCAATCTTATCAATTTTCTCAATAATAGGAGTAGTACTAGGACAACTAGCATCCACATTCCAAAACGAAGATCCACTAGAGTTGGTCGCTTGGCTAGCCAAATTTGAAGTTTCTCCATTTGTACCCAACTCCATATCATTTTTGACCGATGTAAGCACCTCAAAAGGGTTTGACTTACTTACCTCTTTAGTAGGTTCCACATTTTTCTTCTTATTTACACTAGTGTTGGCAGTAGGCTTTTTAGAAACAGGTTGATAAACTTGTTTTGTTGGTTTAAATCTCATCTTCTGGCCAACCGGAATAACTTTAGGAGTTTGACTAGTCTTCTTCAAATTCTTCGTCTCACCAGTACCTATATTCTTGGGACATTCCTCTCGAACATCGCCAAAAACCTTACAACAGGCACATCTAGGAGGTTTCCACTCATACTCAACGCGAATATTACAAGTATAGTAGCCCTCTTTAGTAATTTTAGGCATAACTGCCACAATGTTATCTTTCAACTCCACATCAGCTCGAAACTCAATTATAGCCCTAGCATAGCTTGACCTGCCCCATGATTGCATGTACATATCAGACGTATAGGAGTCAAGCATTAGAGGTGTACCTAGTTTAGTAGCAGTGGCACTCAAGCCATCCTCACCGAACGCCGTAACAGGGACACCATAGAGTTTAACCCAAACTGGGACAGTACCAACATCTTCTTTCAATAGGTTCACATCTGGATGCCACTTTTTTAGGATAAGCGGATTATTACGAATAAACCACGGACCATTTTCAAGCATTGCATTCAGACCATCCATGGAGCTAAATTAAAAGGAGAATAACCCGGTAGACGAGCTAAACATTGATCGGACCAGCCCATATTTACCCAAAGTGTTCCTAACATAGTTAGCAACAACAGGGTACGCCACCCGCTTTCCTAAGAAGAAACCATATGCAGTATTAGCAAATCGTTCACTTATAGCTCTAATAGACTCCACCGGGACAACCACATCAATCCTGTTACCTCCCGGTGTGAACAAAGTACGAAAATTCACTTTCGTCCCACTAGGTTTTCCAGTAACATTAGCATACGAAGACTTACCAAGGATATTATCGGTCGAAGGCTGTCCCACCGTAGGACCAGCATTAATTTCCACTTCAACATTCCCATTAGACTGCATAGGCTCAGGAGTGACCATAAACCCTTCCTGATTAGAACCAGTATTTATAGGACTAGTGTCAACACCTAACCTCGAACCAAAACCACCCGCCGAACCAACATCTTTCTCTTTTACGCATCTCCCACTCCCTTTCAGTTTCGGACTCAAGAAACCCCTCTCAATATTCAAATCATACAACTTTAGTACCAAATCACCACGACCTAGACCAGATTATTGAACCCAGGTCTTGTTGACCAAATCTTTAGATCCAAGGCACAAACCAACTGGCCTACAAACCCTAAAACTTGTAGATCGTAAGCAGCCACAATAATTCCAATTGATACTAATAAAATAACGATCAAAGGCCAAGCTTAGTAATAAATGGAATAAAGTCAAAGCAATGCGAAGACGATCAAAAGTTGCACAAATAAAATATTAGTGAGAATGAATTGGCTGGTCAATAAAATCAAACTAACTCAAATAAAATAAAAATCTACCGCCCAATTAAGAGTATGGTGGTAATTTTCAATTAAAAAAGTTAGGAGAGCGATTGATCAAACCTAAATCGCCAATTCACCGGGAGTAGGTTTTTTTTCTCTTTATGTTTCTTTCACGCATGCCGAGAGTGGGTTTTTTTTCACTCGGTAGTGTTCGTCTCATAGTAATTTAGTTACCTTTAGAATTCTTTAAAGGCATTAAATTATCAGTTTCATCAAACACCACCTCCACTTCACTTTCACTATCCACATAACTCGTAGAGACAAGCGAGTTCCCGTCATCATCCACAAACATAAGTTTACCATCAATTATTTGGCGTTCTAGATTATCGATCTTATCAATAATAGGAGTGTTACTAGAACCACCATGCGCCACATTTGAGGACCCCCATCTTAGCCGACTTTGAAATCCCCGATAACCCTAATCTGCGATGTTCCTGCTAGACCTAAATCATTGTCTTAAATCCTAATCATTTGTTTAAACTTTCTTGTATATGATTAAGCTTTCTTGAACTCATACGCACGTTTGTTTATCATTTGTTAAACGATTTTGGGTTTTCATTATAGCGTTTTAGGGTTCTTCATTACCGTGGTTCGACCTCATTGGTTTTGGCTGATGTGGTTCAAGTATACTTCCTGGTTTGATCTCGTGCTTGTGGTACAATTAACTGTTGGTTGATATTGGTCGTGGAATTGGGATTGCTGCTGGTTAATTTTTGAGTTTGTTGCATGTTTGGGGTTGTTTAAATATGGAGAGAGGGTGGGAGAGGGAGAGGTGCTAAGGAAAAAGATAAACATGGTACGACCGTTGTAAACACCCATGTTATGGAGGCTGCTACTATTGCTAAAAAATTTGTGATTTATGTGAATGAAGCTAGACAAGCGACTATGAATGTCGTTGTGTCTGGTAATGGTAACGAGAGGGTTAATGTGGATGTGAATTCTATTCCAAATGATGAGGAACCTGCTGTTGTGGGTGACGAAGGTATTAAAGGCCCTGTTTTGACAGATATTAATAAGGGGCATGTTTCGTTTGCTAAGATGGTTACTGGTGAACCGAGTAGAAAAATTGCCAACTTTCATACCTTGCTGGCCCAACGGGTAATGATGCTGATGTTGTTTCTAAGGAGTCTGTTCTAGCTGTTAGCGAACGTTTTGCTAATTTACTGTATGATTTTTTTCGAAAAACATGTGGCTTTTTCAGTTGTTGATTACGATGTCAAGAACACTTTTTTGGGTAAAAGATTTCTCTGGTAAATTTTATTACGCCAAGAAACATTTAAGTACAAGGGATGAGGGTGAGTCACACATCTCCGCCCGTTATATGGGCAAAGCTACTTCCTAAAAGAAAAATACACAAAATAACTAGACAAAAGAAACATAAATTTATTTCTTCTTGCGACCTTCGTACATATCATCATCGTATGGGTCATCATCATAGTCACCATAACAATACGAATCCCTCTATTGTTCCAACAAACTTTGAGTGCCAAAACCTACCCTTTCTGAAGCCATAGAACGGGCCATATCATTATCAATTGATGCAACCTCATATTAACTATCATAATCATCCGGATACTCTACCTTCTTCAAAGGATTAACAGCTTCATCCACAAGAGTAGCTTTCCCACTAGTAAGTAATTCTTCAAACTTCCTGATTTCCCATAAGAGTAGCTATGTCAAGAACACTTATAGCAAATATGGACTTGTAAAATCAATGATGAACTCGGCTAACGGGTTATTTTCTTCAAGTTTAGCTCTAAGGATAGAATGGATGCAATGCTTGAGAATGTCCCTTGGTTCATTCGTAATACTACACTCATTCTAAAAAAGTGGACCCCGGATGCGAATTTACTAAAAGAGGATGTGGGTAATGTTCCGATTTGGGTAAAGCCTCACAATGTTCCTATTATGGTGTTTAGCGAAGATGGTTTAAGTGCAATTGCAGCAACATTTGATAACCCTTTGATGCTTGACTCTTATACATCCGCCAAAAAATATAAATATAAATAAAGAAAGTTTTACTATGTGCACGGAATCATGGGGTAGCTAGATAAAGTTTTGCGAGAGTAATGATTGAGCTGCGAGCTAACGTGGAATTGAAAGATACTATCATGGTGGATGTTCCAAAACTTGTTGGTCATGTTCTGAATGATTGTCCTAAATGAATTGTCTCAAATGTTTTGAAGAATTTGAAGAATCCTAGACAAGATGCTAGAGGAGTTCAGGTTGGTCTAAAGGTAGGGTTTAAGCCGACTAAACAAGTTTGTCAACCTGTCTCAAGAAAGAATGGTGCCAACACAACTGGTAAGAAGAAGCAAGCTGGTTTGGCTAGACAAGAGGTAAGTAATTCGAACTTATTTGATGTACTTAATTCGGTTGAGAATGATGATGATTTAGGTATGAATGGGGGAATTCAAAGTTATCCGAGGCATTTGATAATCCTACTACTACCCCTTTAACAGAAAGGATTAATAACCTTGAAAGACAAATGCTGGATGGAAACTTATGCTTGTGGATGATGATGGGAAGCCTTTAGAAAAGGTTGATTATCCGGTTAATTCGGATAATGATAGTGAAGTGGAAGAGTTGTTCAATGAAATTGCTCGTTTTATGGCATCAATGAGCTTAAATAGTGGAGTTGGAAATGGAAGTGGTTATGGTACTAAAAGCTTGTTGGAACAATGGAGGAAAACAAAAATGGATGATGATTACGACTCTTATGATGATGATTTGTATTATGGTCATGATATGTCTGAAAACCTTCATGCTATTTGTGATGATTTGGATATCAAAGTCTGTGGGGTCAGAAGAAGAAATAGATTTATTTGATGTATGTTGAGTCAGTTGTAATCTAGTTATAGTCGTATATTTCTTTAGAGTAGTTTTTGTTTGTTATGTAAGCATCCGCCTATGTAACAAGCTGAGATGTGAGTTTCATCGACATCCGTTGTACTAAACCGTTTTTTTGAAGTAATACATTACCGGAAACCCTTAAAAAAATAAATAATAATAATTTGCTTTCCGAAGTCAAACCTTACGGTTAATCTTCATCCATGTTTGTTTGTGATATTATTATTAATTTTGAGATAGTGATCTAGTATAGATCTTATCTTCACCGTTCAAGGATCGTAAATATGTCTATGAATCTGTGTTCCTACTTGAGTTCATAGAGAAATGGAGAGAAATATAGATCAAGGGTATATTAGGAAAATATGACAAAAGGTTTTTAAGAATTCCAAAAGTGACAAACAACATATTGGAAGAAAGGGAATCTCTTCTGTTAATGTGTGTCCTCAGTGCTTCTCCAGTGACATTATCTTTAAGTTGTCTGTCTAGTCATCATAAGTCATTTAGCATATATCATATATCATATGATGATCATGGACATAGATCATTATCTAAACTAAATTTTGTTTTTTAATGGCAAAGAAAGCCTACTTTTCTACCCTCTTTTCATGAATCATGTTGCCACATGCAAACCAAAGCATCAATTCTCACTTGACCGCACCTTTTCGAGTGTGTCATTGTTTCTAAAGATCCAAAGTGCGTCGTTTAACTGTTTCCTCATCCAATTTGCTGACCCAACTCACAATTATCTTCTTATTTCTATTGATTCGTGCAGATAGCTATGCGATACATTCGTGTACCAAAAGCACTAGAGGACAGTGCCGACAACATAATACAGTAATTGGATAGCGAGGTTATGGAGGCCTAATTATAGTTTATCTTCATAAAAGCTTACTACTTTTTTCAACTTTCACCGGTCAACATAGTATTACCATCAGCATCTTCTTGATTACTTTACAAATAAGATATATTGTAACCATGTGATCCTATGTGGAAAGAAAAAGTGGAAGTCAGAATGGATGTTCTTATATTAGTAGTATTTTCAGCACTGTTACATAATCTTGATGTCATGGGTAAAGCTAATAATGATTGTACATTTTTTCTATATTCAACACATGCGTTAGATTAATAATGATTTATGTAGTCTTCAAGACATATGTGAGTTAATTTGATGTAAATCTTGTTAACCTTTAAGATATTGTTTGAGTTAATGTTTTAATCTTGAAGATGCTGGTTAAGTTGATGATTTCATAAATCTTCAAGATGTCAGTTAAGCTGATGATGTTATAGTTCTTCAAGATGTGGTTTAAGTAAATGATTCTTTTAACCTTCATGACATGGGTTAACATTTTGATCTTTAAGACATGGCTTGAGCCAATGGTTGCTGTATTTTATCTGTCAGGTGACCTTGAACATACAGAGTAGTATACCTTGAAAAACATAATTTCATTAGGATATTCCATATTGATGCAACTCAAGCTTTGCATGCTAATATAGTGAGCCAAATTGATTGCTATTTCTGGTCCATCATTTTATAATGCAAATTAAAAGGTGAGTTTCTGATATTACTTGTAACTTCTCGATCTCATGTGGTGTGGCCAAGTATGTAATGGCTGCTGTTTTGTTGCAGTAATGAGAATTTGGTCAGAGATATATACTTGCACCGAAACATGGATGAACAAGCTGGCTGGGTCTCTGTTAGCTTAGTAGCAGGCTTCAAAAAGGTTAGCAATTAATAAAAAAACTTTTGATTTATTATCTTATTAGTGTATGCTTTTTTTTTGTATTATACATGCATTTTAACTGAAAGAGACATTTTATGCATCTCAAACAATATGATTTATGATAAGGTTAAGATTGTACAAGCCTGGTGTTTGAGTTTATTTTGTTTTTTTGTTGTTGACAGAATTAGGTATTAAAGCATATCGTTTTTACTTTTTAGTGCATGTAATCTTATCTAATTTTCTGATAAGCTTGTCTTATTTATCAACAAGTGCATAACATTTCATGTACATGCAATTTAGTAAACTAATTTATCAATTGAACCGCTGAGCTTACAACATATAAGACATATGGGTCATTGATTAAGCCGGCTGTGAATGAAAGAACATAACATTTCATGAATCATTCGGTAAAAAACCCATTTATGTTCGTTAATTTATTAAACATGAACAAAATTTTAGGTTCGTAAAGTTAAATGGACGAATTTGGACAAAAGTAGTTCGTTCATTTATGTTCTTTAACGTCCGATTATGCATTCATTAACGTTCATTTATTTTTCTCCGTTCATATATCTTATCTATACTACTTATTAAGCATGTTTGCTTCTATTTTTAGAAGGCTTGAATTTTCAACTTACAATCATTTATACATAGTGTACAAGACATAGAAACATAATTAGAACTTTGACAATTAAAACATAATTAATACAGAATTAATACTCTTATTATAACACCTCATTACAAAAATATTTGAAAATAAAAATAATTAATACACCAATTACTTAAAAATGCAATCATATATTCACATTGTACAACAATTAAAAGAATATATCTACAAAAGCGTACATGTGATGTCTTCCTAAAATGATTGTGCATATAGTTTTGAAAACCGGACCGGAGCAACCGGTTCAACCAGGAACCGGAGTCACCAACGGTTCGGCTAGCCAATAAAAGTCATCTGAAGACGAACCAGAGAGGACCCGTCGTAACCGATAAAAACGGGTGAACCCGGGCCTCACCGGGATCAAATTCTTTTTATATCTCCGGTTAATTGTCACAGGGTATCCGCTGCCACAACGCGCGGGTACCCTGCTAGTCGTTTATTATATACTTTTAAAGTTACTTTACTTAT
Organism: Tanacetum coccineum; assembly: GCA_026074375.1. Lineage (NCBI taxonomy): Eukaryota > Viridiplantae > Streptophyta > Magnoliopsida > Asterales > Asteraceae > Tanacetum > Tanacetum coccineum. The sequence continues at coordinate 58,525 of BQNB010016956.1, read as the reverse complement.
AAAACAGAATATTATTTATACTTTTATAAATTTTATGTTCATGTACGTTCGTTCATTTATGTTTGTTTAGTATTTATTGAATGAATATAAATGAACATCAACAACCTTATTTTCTTAATAAACTGATATGATCAAGAAAATTCGTTCGTGTAAGCAATCGTGTCCATTTATTTTTCCTGCTAAAATTAAACGAATGCGCTTGAAAAGGCTTCGTCCGGTTCGATAACAGCCCTACCCATATGTTTCACTTTGGTTAAAGTTAGTTGAGTTTGTTGGTAGTTAGTGTAGTTAGTGTTATAGTTAGATTAAAATGTACATCTACTCTTTATCTTTCTGAATTATAACATTTAAACACAGTTTCCATTCCCTTTTGTCTCAAAACGACTTAGCTTAGTGATACAAAAATAAGAACTTGCATAGTTACATGCATCATATGAAACATCTCAAATATTATTATAACCGGCTGATCGATACGTACACACATACGATTCCTCATGTTTACGCGAACATTTTTACCTACTAACGTGTTAGTGATGATGGGGGTCGGGTCCTCCTGGTCCTGTTCTCGCTGGATAAATGTTCTTTCCCATTACGACGTCTCTTCTAAACTGGTCTTCTAACGCTCTTCTAGCAATCTCGATTTTTCTTATACCAATGACATCACGGCTTGCACTTGATGTGATCAATAGCATTATAAACAACACACAAAACATCACTCTACTAATCGATTTCATATCTCCCAAATGTGGTGTAACACTTGTTTGAATCTCGATACTTACTACCTACAAACATGAACCTATTTATATGGTCATAAAGATCTTAACTTTTAAGGCTGCAAAGAAGATGATTCATATGACATCAAATTTGACAATTTACACGTAGTTTTAGGTCAGAGGTTGGAGGTTTAATAGGTAGATAAGACCAACAATTCAACAAGTTCATTGGTTGGTACTTTTGATGGTGACATTGAAGCTAATCCTATATAATCTTTTTTCCTAAAGTCATATTATAAAATCTTCATATTGAGATTCCTTTAAATTCATATTTAAAAAAAATATATATAAGATATTTTACAAGTAGTTTTATCATCTTCCTATTGTATAGTTTTTGTATATTCATAATACTAGTAGTTATTAAAGTAAGTCTTGGATTCCAGGCACCCCTTGGTGTTACCGAAAGGTGTCTGCTTTAAAACATAAAGCTCAAATGGTGTACTAACTGTTTTGATTGTTGACCGTGATAGAGAGTTATATGATTCGGCTTTATGTTGTTGACATTTAAATCGATTCTCAGTTAATCGCGAAACATAGCACATTGCATCTGTGTCTCTTAATGTACTTGTAGGTGCTACTACTTTTCTGGCCATATGCTACATATGTGCAGTTCCTCTGTCTCTAAAGTTTATAGTTTGTGATAGTAATCTTGTCAGACAATTGGTTTATCATGTTATCTTTCACTGAAACAACTAGATCTGAGGCACATCTGATGTCGATTCCTGTGTAACGGTGTAGTGTGGTTCTTTTCTTGTTTATGTGTGCCTTTTCTTGTCGAAGTAGTTATGTTTGACCATCGTGGTGCTTGATACAAATACCATGTGTAATGAGTTGTGTTTCCCGTATGCATTGCATACTTCTTCCTTATGCCACAATATTTTGAGTCGAGAAATTAGTCTTTCATTGCACCTGTTGAAATACTAAATAATATAGCTATACCATCTTAGTCGTTTTGTAATAAACTACATACTCTAATACATTGCATATCATGAACGTTGAGGTACAAATACTAACCGATAACTCAAGGCCTGTTACTATACATAGCAATAGTGTAGATTTTCCATATATCTAATTATCGTCAAGCATGTTACTGGGCCGTAATTGGCTACTTTTAACCGTTTCATACATGAAACAAGAAAGAAAATTATTCAACAGAAGGATAGGTCAACTGTGAGTACTAGTCAGAAGAACCACAATTTCTAGAGATACTGATGAGTACTAGCATAACTACTTAGATGCAAGTTCAATGGCCATGAAACATTGAGAAAATGAGTAATGGTTGCATTGAAGTTCTCTCGTTAAATCAATCGAATCCAGCATCTTCAAAACCACCCGGTCGGTTACACATTATGAAAGCATAGCATATTCAGACTTTATCAAACCTGCTTGAAGCAATGCATCAAGAAACTCACAAAATGGTTGCATTGAAGTTCTCTCAAAAAATCAATCGAATCCAGCATGTTCAAAACCACCCGGTCGGTTACACATTATGAAAGCATAGCATAGCATATTCAGACTTTATTAAACCTGCTTGAAGCAATGCATCAAGAAACTCACAAAATCCAATGTAACTGGTTATTGGCCTCAACCGCTTGGTAGTTCAGCTAAAATGGTTTTCAATCCAGTTCATCTGGTCCCAAGGCAGCGGAGCAACCAAATGAAACTCATAGCCAACCACGTGCATGCCAAAGCGTCATTTGTCATTTGACCTTACCATTTCAAGAATGTCATTGTTTTTATATATTAAAGGGTTTGTCTAATGGGTGCCATATTATTAGCATATAGCCCATAAGAGGTCCACAGTTAGCTATTATGATTTTATCATATTGTTTGTCTTATAAATAATTTTTGCATTGTTTTAATTTATTATCAATTCATGAATATCAATTCAAGAATACTTTGCAATGCATCTTTGGTTTCTACACATATGACATTAGTTTAAGTTGTATAAAATAAAAGAAACCTGAGTTCATTAAATTGAAAATCACATGTAATCATTGCAATTTATAGGTTAATTAATGTGTATTGAATGCATTTTCTCATTTAAAAAAGAAAGCTCGATTTTAGTTAATAAGATTAAACGAGTGCCCTATAGACACCCGTTAGACAAACCCTATTTCAAAAATTATAAACATGACAGTTAACTGCACAGCTTAACAGTTTTGTTTTCATTAAAATTTAAGTTAAACAAGCAAGATTACCCGCGCGTTGCTGCGGGCGTTAATTTTTTGCGCGTTGTTGTGGGGCATTAATTTTTTATTTTTTTCGGGTTTATTTTTTCGGTCTCATGTTTAATAGTTTGTTTTTGTTTTTATAGTAAATGACAATCGCGGATTTTTTTTTCTGGCCCATGCCGATAGAAAGTCGTAAATAGTTAAAAATGAGAGAACGTCTTGTAATTTTTTTTTCTTATTTTTGGCCAAAGAAGGGGAGGGGGATTATAATTTTTTGTTTTTGTTTTTGGCTGATGAGCAGTACCTGAGCCCTAGCCAAAGAAGAGAAGGGGAATTATAAATTTTTTTGGCTGATGAACAGTACCCGAGCCCAATTGGCCGGTACTGTTCATTTCACTGTAGCAGATGGTCAAAAACGGCGATGCCGATAGAAAGTCGTAAATAGTTAAAAATGAGAGAACGTCTCGTAATTTTTTTTTCTTATTTTTGGCCAAAGAAGGGGAGGGGGATTATAATTTTTTGTTTTTTTTTTTGGCCGATGAGCAGTACCCGAGCCCTGGCCAAAGAAGAGAAGGGGAATTATAAATTTTTTTGGCTAATGAACAGTACCCGAGCCCAATGGGCCGGTACTGTTCATTTCACTGTAGCAGATTGTCAAAAACGACGTAGTATAACTTGTCAAATGTGTATTACCATAATATTGTAATTGGCAGGATGGTAGGATGTGGAAGCTTGATCATAGATCCAAAAGTTATTTGATACGATCCAAATTAGATTAAGACCGATAACAAGCTCACTGGCTAATCTCTTTTGATAACTTGGGAATTGAGGGTTAAAGAATCAATTCCGAGGAAGGAAATAATTTGTACTTTGATTAATCAGATATTAGAGAAGAGAAGAAGAGCAAGAGGAGTAATATCAATTCATTTGTATCTCTGTCATCAATGCAATCACATATATGTAGGCTAGACATAATCAGAATTTACATAGAAGACCTACTTGTAGGCATGACATAAAGAACCTCGTACTTGAGGTGTACATGTCTATGTGAGTATTTAAGTAGAATGTATTAGTCAATGTAATTTATGATTGTCAAAGTTTCTAGTCAAAGTAATTTATTATAGTCAAAGTTATTAGTCAAGTCATTTATGTTAGTCAAATTCATTTAGTATGGATTCTAGAATACTCCATATACTCCTATATATTGTATCATTGTTATAAGAAATGCAAGACACAAATTATATCTCTAAACCCTTTCTTACATTGGAGATGCACGAAGGAGGTGTTTGCTAAAGCAGGTGGCTTGAAAAAATTGTTATACTAGCGACTTAACTCAGAGAGAGATTTTTATAGACCTCCCAACTAAGATGAAATAAGGGTTTAAGCACACTCATTAATGGGAAAATAAACACTAAGGTGATGTTTGAATTTAACTTAATTGACTTAATATGCAAAAACTTAATTTATTAAATCGTGTGAACTTTTTTGTTTTTCACTTATTTAAAAAATAATTTAAAATAAAAAATGACAAAACTAAAGATATTCACATTAGGTCATTCGTTAATTAAACACAACTTAATGAAAAAATTAAACAAACAGGCCCTTAGACCGAGTTTCAGCTCGGAAACCCATGGCTTCTGTTAAGTGGATTCCATAATTTGAGTCTCGTCGTGAAGACGACATATTAGAGTTGGTCACGAGTTAAAACAATACGCTAACTTAGTGGGCCTTGTGAATAATTTGAGCCCTCTGAATCCTTTCATTCTTGGATATGCTCTCTCGACAACTCTAACGGATTTTCATTTCTTCTATGTGTTGTGGAATCAAAAATCCAATCCCTCTTTGGATCTCAACTAGAAAGCGTTCACTAGAATAGTTGTCTCTTGATCAAGGTTAACTTTTATACATGGCGCCTTAGGTCAATTGTCTCCCAACACGCATCACTCAACTAGATGTCCGTTATGTGATGATGATCTCTAAAGTGACACGACATTTACGTAGATTGCGTGGTTGCAAACGATTTATAGTTAAGGGTAAAAATCGGGCGAGGGCTTGATGACTATCAAAACCAACTCACTGATCTCATTCTTGGTTTAACCATAAGGCTGGGAGCAGTGGTCGGTTGACCAGCAACCGGGTCGCCGCCACCACAACCCAAAGGTCGCTGTGGGTCGGCAAAAATGAAAATGGAGATGTGGGTCGTTACTTCGACCGATTAATGTGCTTCTTTGTGTGTATATTAATTAATTAAAAATAAATTTTAGTGGGGTATGTTTTTTGTAGTGTATATCACCTTAGGGTCTAAAAGGTTGCATGTAGGTTGCACGAGAGAGAAAGCTGAGGTGTCATGAAAATTAAGAGTCGCTCGAGGTCATTGTTGTGCCCAACGTAAGAATACGAGCTTACAGATTTGAATCATTGATTCTCTTTAAGAGCATGGAGTGTAATGGCATGCCATTCGGGCCCACGAGGCGCCACATCAACATCCTTACTTTTAACACTCACACTTTAAAACATCATCCCTCATTACATGTCATTTGGGCCCTACACACTCATAATTTTTTTTCTATTTTTTCAAACAAAATATACAAATTATATAAACTAAAAGTTAAACTTTTTAAATATTTAAAAGTATAAATTAAAACTTTTTAAAAGTTTAAGAATATAAACTAAAACTTTCTAAATGATAAATTAAAACTTTTTAAAAGTTTAAGAGTATAAACTAAAACTTTCTAAATGTCTATAAGGGTATGAATTGAAACTTATCTAAGGGTCACCCATGCCCTTGTATGTGCCGACATTCTTAGTCATGACTAGGTCGTTAGGGAGTTCGTAGTCCAATATCCATTGGATGAATTGTTCTGTGTCTATTGATATTGGTAGACAGAATTGTGTTTCTGCTTCCCCCCTTGTGAGTGATTTTATGAGTAGTCTAACTAGGTTACCTTCCTCAGGGGGTTCCTTAGTCAGAGAGAGTGCAGGGATAGCATTAATTAAGGTGATGCACTAAGAAGGGATACCATGGTATCTCTCTGAGCTGGGCTCATGGTTATGCTAACCTGATAGTTGGTGTCGGGTGAGGGAGTAACCTAATTGCTAGTACATGAGTATGCGAAAAATAATAGTTAGTTGGATACGTGTTTACCTGAGATCTAGCTAACTGTATTTCTTCTGCTATTTGTTCTATAAATCTGTTATGTTCGGCGTGACCTGGATGTATTGTGACCCGTATCCTTATTGTACCCTTATGCCGAATCTATTTGAGAATGACGTTGTGAACTTATCCACCAATTACTGCACCAAGGATCCCCCTGAGCTTCCCTGACCTCAACTCTCTTAAGATGGCCTGCTTGGATGTCCCACCTCCAAAATATCACAGCGAAAAAGTAATCGGGGGCGTGACTTCATAGCACAAAGTCACAAGTTGTATTGAACGACCTCTATATGAGTCGTTTAAAAAGTACCTCATTGATTCATTAAAATAAATAAAGTTTGCAACAATACGACACCAAAGTTTTACAACAAAAGAAAATATCAGCTTTAGTACAATCAACGGTAAATGTTCATGCAGTAAAAAAAATCCCGTGCAATGCGACCTCCTCCAAGAGACTCTACCATGAACCTTAGAGGCAACCCAGTGCCATGCAATTACAGACCTGAGAAATACATGCTTAAAACGTCAACATAAATTTGGTGAGTTCATAGGTTTCAGTAAATATAAGTGTGGACCACAAGATTTCCAAGTGGTAACTATTATAACTGATAGATATCAATAAACATATAAATATACTACACTAGAAAGTTTTAGAGAGAGATATAAAGGGTGACGAGTGGGAGAGGGAGAGGAGAGGAGAGGAGAGGAATTAGAAAGAGAAAGAATCACCACCTTTATTCCTTTCCTAAGCCATCCTTTTATAGTAAGGAAGGAGGAACTTGGAAGTAATTAAGGTTTTACATATTACACATAAGTCCTTTCCTAATTGCATAAACTAATCCCTAGACTATTAATACTAGATAAATGGCCATGTAATTAACACTTTTTTGTGTTTCTAATAATCTCCCCCTAAGGGGTGATTACATAGGCCTTACAAAAGTATGGGGATTAACAGTCTTAGGTCTTCCTCCAACATACTCCTTAAGCCTTTTGAGCTGCTCTCTACGCTTGAGTGTCTGATTAATCTTTTTCACCATCTCATTTGATTTCACGACATCATGGTCGATCCAGACTCTTCCCTTCAACCTTTGGTTCCTCTTACCCAATTTGTTCTTTGCCACCGTATCAATCAGATTTTCCCGAATCTTCACAAGTGTACCATCATAGGATTTCTTCACTTCACTTAGCCTCATTTAGGATTTAATGTTGTGTTGATTGAGATACACAACCCCTTTATGCGTTGCAGTCATTATGAATGGTATCCTCTGGTCGATTCCTTCAAAGAACGTCATGGGTTTGGTAAGGTTGAGAGTTTGCTGATAACTTTTCACTCCTAATTGAATATCTTCAACACTGTTTTGAATCACGACTCTTCAGATGAATAGGAGAAGTGCATTGTTGAAGTCTTTCACGAACTCTAATGGGATATAGTGTAGTTTATCCTGGACTTGGAGCAAATACATGTCTTCTACATCATTTAAGCTGAGTCTAGGAAGATCTGCATGGCTGAATTCATACTCATTATCACCGGATCTCCTGACTACAATTGATGTTTAGAAACTATAACCCTATTTCTTCTTTACCACAATACGAACAACTAATTTGATCCTTAAATCTGAGTAGACTTTTCCTTCTGATCGGTTACACATTTATGCTTTGAAGAAGTTAATTTTGCTATCTTCCCCATGGTGAATACCATTAAGGGCTTCAAAGATGTAGCTATGAGTTTCTTTGCACCATTTATCAGAGATCATATCTTCTATACCTTGTTTGTAGTATCTTGCAGCATAGTGCTTGGTAATAGAAGTAGTGTACTTCTCTTCCATGCTCATGCACACAAGGTAGTAGAAATCATTGTTGTAGAAAGAGGGATGTAGTTTTGTATTTTTATACATGTGTCGTTTAAACGTTCTGGGTTTTGACACATCATCTTCATCACTGTTCCACTTAGCTTCTGATAACACTACTGCTTTGAGTTGATTAATATGGTATTCAAGTTCGACATCATTCTGGTACTGCTGCTCTATCCTTTCTAGTCCTGCACCTTCACCTTCAAGATCTGCTATTGTAAGCTCATCCTTCTGGATGATTGCTTTAAGCTTCTTTGCTATAGCGACAATAGATGGTCTAATAATATGATTCCCATTTTGACCAATGTATGATTTTAACAGCAAATCAAACCATGTCATCTTTCTTTTAGCAACATCTATAGACCCTGACTTAGTGTACCATTCTGGATTTGGACAAGTCCAAATATATTCATCTTTTAGGTTTAAGGATTGTACCACAGGAGTGTCATCTTGTGCATGAACCATGGGAGATTTGTTTCGCCTTGATGATCTAGAAGAGGATTGTCCAACATCCTTTCTTTGTTTCTTTCTTTTCTCCCTCTTACGATCATTTAGAGTATCCTGATTATCGTGAGACCTCTTGTAAAAGGATGGTTCTGCATCTTGAGCATCGAGTGCTTGCTAATCAAGAGTGATGGATTCATAAACAGTATCATGAAGTTGCTGATAAGTAGTATGAATCGCATTTGACTTGTTCAAGTGAATTTTGTTTAACAACTTTAGCTTTAGCTCCATTTTTGAGATATCATCAATGGAGGTGGATGATTTTGTGAATAGACTGATTTGGTTATTTTCATAACTTCGAGCACAGAGGTGTTAAGATGAGGCTTAACATAGTTTGCAATGGCTGTCGTGATATAAGTAGGTAGAAACTTCTTAATTTTTGTCAGAATTCTTGTTTGGACAACTTTTTTAAATGCTTCAGAAACATTGAAATTTGTAAGAGCTTCTAGCTTCTGATCATATTCTCTGAATTTCTGAGCGACTGCCTTTTTGAAGTTGATCTTCCTCATATTCTTCTTTGCCTTTTGCATCAGCTTCTTTGCTTTGGCTTGGAGTGAGTTTGGTTGGGGATTTGCAGGAAGTTTATGTGTTTTAGTTGCTAGAGGAGATGAAATATGATGAGCAGCATCGTCCGGAAACATTTCCTGCAATACAAGGTTAGTTGCTTGAACATCTACATGTGTACCAAAAGGTACTTCAGATGCACCTGATAGAAAGCTTCTTACTTTAGGATTTCCCTCTGGGTTATGCACCACTGAGGTTGTATGAGCATCAGTATAAACTGGATTACTTATTAAATCCGTCAATTCATTTACAGGTGTTTCATGAAGCAAATTCTGAATGAAATTAAGAGAGGAAGTAGTTATCGTCAGACTGAGGTAGGTAGACTTGGGTGTTTCAATAGACTTGTTGTACATGAACACTCCAAATCCTGCAGCATCATCATCTCCATCTAGATTATCATCAAATAAGTCCATATCAGAATCGTCAGCATCATCAGTTCCGTTAGCACTTTCCTCTTATGTGTCTGAACATAAAGAATAGTGTGTTGCATCACTTTCTGTATCTGAAGTATCATAGTATTTGGTGTGAGCAACACTTGATCCTTCGCCTGCAACTGCTTGCTTTTTTTGCTTTAAGCTCTCAAGTCTGCTAGCTTTTGATCCTTTTTGTAACTCTAATAATGACTGAACTGCTGGATCTTCAACTGCGGGACCTTTGAGTTTCTGTCCCCACTTAACATACGTATCTGCTACATCGTTGTCAATGTGTCTGTCAATTGTCAATTGACTCCTTCGATGTTGTTGAGTGCGTTGTTCTAATATTGATGGATTTTGCAAGTTCAACTGGAATTGTTTCTTTAGCGACAGTGAGAGATCTTGTTTTCCTTGGCATAACATCTTTCTTTAACATCTTAGGAACATTTTCTTCATTATCACCTGAACGCATATAGCCTTTTCCTTTTCCACTCTTGACAGGAGAAACATTTTGCTCTTCTGGTTCCTCAATAGCGTTTGCTTTCTCACTTTCCACTTTCTTGGCCATATAGTACTTATATCTTGCTGACTTCTTGAATGATTCGTCGATCATTGTATCAGGTATCTCCATTTCAAACTTGTAGGTACCTTTTACAATGTTTGACAGTTTGTAATAGGTGAGTCATCACCTTCACTGTGCATTTTAGAGTTGGATCTGCAAGGGATATTCTTGTTTGTTAGCCTCAATTTATTGATTCAATAAAGGAAGCTCGTTCCCGTATTCAAGACCTCACTTCGGGGGAGATTGTTAGCCTCAATTTATTGAGTCGAACAAGGAAGTTCGGTCACTCTACGATGGAGCTTCGGTCTTTAATTAGTTAACGTTGTAATAGGAAAGTATCGGGAATCGGGCTCGATAGTTAATCTAATATTGTATATGTTTCGGGTTTAATCCCAAGCAAAACCCGAGCCCGGGTCCTAGTTAAATATCCCGCATGTCACTTTTAAGTGTCGGGGTATATAAGAAACTTTTCCACTTGGAAAAGGAAGTTGTTCAAAATATCTAATAATATCTTTTCTCTTTTCTCTCTCAACTCTCTCTCTCTCTAGTTTCTCTCTCTAAACAACTCATCTCTCTTTCTCATTTCTAGTCTGATTTCGTGATCGATTGTATGTTATGAAGTGTTAACGGGATCCTACAATTGGCATCAGAGCTACGTGTGGATTCGTGGTTGATTCGTGTGGTTAAACAAGATCAAATTTGTGGGTTAAAAAGAAGTCAATAAAAAAAATCAAACCCGAATTTTTGTGCTTAGATGTGTGAATGTTTATGTTATTAAGCAAGATCTAGGCATAAGGTAGCTAATTGTGCAAGAGAAATCAAGTTAAAAGGTCAAAAAGGGTGATTATAAGGCGATTTTTGGTGAAAAAAATCGTATATTTCGTCGTTGCGTTTTGACTCTCTGGCAAAGTTCTTGTTGCGTTTTGATTTTCTTCATGTTGCGTTTTGATTTTTTCTTGTTGCGTTTTGATTTTTTAGTTGCGTTTTGATTTTTTATTAAACAGGTTCAAAACGCAATCATTGCGTTTTGGTTAGAAGAAATTTTTAAATATTAAAATAATCAAACCCCTATTTTGAAATTTTTTTATGGTTGCGTTTTGGATATTTTTGAATATTATATTGACTGCGTTTTGAGCATTGCGTTTTGACCAAATCTCAACCACTGCGTTTTGATAAAGTTCATTGCGTTTTGATTCAAAAGTCACTGCGTTTTGATAAAGATCGTTGCGTTTTGCTTAAATTTCATTGCGTTTTGACCAAATCTCAACCACTGCGTTTTGGTGTCACTGCGTTTTGGTTAAAGATAGCACTGCGTTTTGTCTAGAAATCTTGTGTGAAGAAAAGGGTTTCAGTAAAACAGCCATAACTTTTGATCCGTAAGTCCGTTTCAGGCCCGTGACCTCTCAAATCGAAGAGAAAAACGAGACGGATTACGCTGTAACCACCCTTTAGCTGGTTAACCCTCGTTTACTATGAATTATGACATAATTTTTCATTTTTTGGGAATTTGTGTTTCGACTTGTTTTTTGTCTAGCCTCACGGCCCATCTGTATTTTTTGGCCCGTTATTCAGTTTGGATGAGCCTATTAAAACAACCCGCTGCTTTAACCCTAGCAGACAAGTATTTGTTTTTATACAATTGAAATCATTGTGCCGCCTGATATCCGTCCAATCAAATCATTCACTGTTTTTCTAGTGATTTTGTAAAATCCCCGTTAATTCATTTATCGTTTTAATCAAGACGTGTAAAATCTCCGGTAACGTTAATTGGCTTACAACAACCAACAACTTCAATCACATCAAATCCACATTTAAGATCCATATAACCTTCACTTCAACTCACTATAAAAATGGAGGAAGAAGATACCTTATCTCGTGTTCAATTCAGAAATACAACAAATGCAACTAATTCAAGACAAAACAAAAGAAAGTAGCATGGAAATCTTTTTCACGACTTCATTCACAAAAACCTCAAGCGTCTTTTTAAACAACCGACTTAAAAGGAAGTACGATTAACCGAAGGAATGGATTCAGACCCATTTACGACACCTTTTTTGGTCAAGGATCTAGAGACTTCCAACCGGCACGAAAGTTCCTAAACATGGATCAACTTCAAAAGCAACTTGATAACAACGAATTTCAAGAGATTGGATCCATGGCCCTCCTTTAATTTCTCAAGACACCACAGTTTTTAGATGTTTCATCAAGTCAAAGATTTATTTGAATGAACAAATATATTGTAATGACTACGAAACTCTAACTTTGCTAGAATACACTCGACTCGATATTGTGCCAGAATTTCTGTGTTACACTGATCCAAAACTGGATTTATGTTAAAAATCGATTGAGAAAAAGCGCAGCATAAAATGAGTAAGACAGCAGGGTGAAAATGAAGACTGATTGCGGAGAACGACAGAGGAAAAGGTTGATTCGAGTAAAGCATTAGATGCTAGTTTAGTTATCATTGAAAGCAATGGGACAGAATCACAAGAGCATGATACAAGCAGAAAATTCAGGGAATGATTCACATTTTAATGAATGCAATATCAGGACGCTCAATAAAAATGAAGAGCCAATGGCTGAGGTACAAACGACTGATGATAATGTATCTGCTACAGGACAACAGCATACTGAGCAACCTGAATTCAATAATGAAGGAAAGGTTGACCAGAATGCTGAACAATGTCATGACATACGTCCTTTACCTGCTAAATTAACTGATAACATGACAACTAAACTCTCAGAATCAATCACTCGAGTCTAAAATGTATGTCTCAAAAATACAGTTGCCCAATTTCAAAAAGATTTTTCCAAGAATGGAAGCACAATGTGTAATCTTGAACCTTAAAATCAAAATCACAAGTTCTTTATAAAAAAGAAGGGCAACAAGGTCAATTTTTGAATGAACAAAGTAATGAAGCCAAGGTTAAACATGACATAGATGTAATTGAAACAATAAACATCGAATTGGAACATAAAGTGGCTAAGTTACTCAAGGAAAATGAGACTTTGAAAAGGCATTACAAAGAAATGTTTGATTCTATCAAGACAAACGAGACTAAGAACATAGAACACATACAACTTCTTCGAATTGCAAAATAATGATAAATTCAAAGCTCAAACTCAGGAAAAAGGTTTACAGTTGCATCATTAAAAAATGATTAAGGAAATTAAGGCAGGAAATAGTGTGAATACTAAGTTTGGCAAACAACAAACTTGGGAAACCAGTTTTTTACAACCACATGGAAACTAGTGTCGTTGTTAGACAACGCGACTATCGCGTTAAATCTGAAACGTTCCCAAAATTTCAAAAGAACGTTTTGCCTCCCAAGGTTGATGTGAGTAACGATTTGTCAAAAACCAATCACTACATATTATCTGCAAAGAGAATAGAATCTGCCCCTGCAAAACCTCATTAACAAATGATTGCAACTAGCTCATCTAGTATAATCACAAAACGATATGTTCAAAATCACGTACCTATATGAGCCTAAGAAAAAGGCACAAGAAACACTCTAGGAACTCATAGAAATTTTTCTGACACCAAACATTTTGTTTGCCTCGACATTCAGAAATGTGTCTTTAAAGCCAATCAAGATTCTTGTGTAATAAAATTCCTGTGAAAGAAGTAACCACGTGCTAAGGTACCCTTCCAATAAGACAACAACAAGAAACAAACCCGTATAGCAAACAAGGTTTGCAAAGAAACTAGAAAAGACAGATCTCAAAAGGACATATGTTTTTTCACTCAAAAACACCGTTCTGTTGTGCATAAGAAAACATGACTTCCTACATCTTGTCTTAGGAAGAACCGACGAGGTATAATTTTCAAGACCAATTTGGTCTTAGATGGTACCAACCGGAAAGATATTTCACCTCAGCATAAACAAAGGTTGACAGTAAACCCCCATAAGGTTCAAAATGCAGATATCCCTAACCACTTTGAAACGAACCAGCTCTTAATGACAGTGCATGGCACATACTCTTAAGTTACAGGTACATCGTTCAATCCTATAGAGGAAAGGACTCAGAAGTTTGGCTTGCGAAAAAGAGAAGATATCTCAAAAATAGGGCTTCAAGGAATTTTATCTGATGAACAACAGAATGGTTGACCTGCTGAAAATAAACTACTTTCAAGGCCCCGTTCCTCAATGTTCAAAGACTGTTTGATCGTAAGCAATCAAGCCTTCGGACTTCATAGATATGATGTCGGAACACAACAGATCAGGTACCTCGGTAACCACACACACAATATATGTCAGTTGAAACTGTCACTTTACAGGCTTGTTCCTCAAGCACCAAAGGCATCAGATAAAGACAACTCCTGGACCTGCCGTACCCCCAAGACAAAATTGTTGTTCCCCCCCTACATCAGAAAAGACGATTCGTCCACCATAAGTTAGAATTCTCTACATCCCTTTACTTGAAGAAAATAATGCAATCACCCGGTTATCCCAACACACGGTCTCGACCTGAAGGGTAAAACAACAATGATCAAGCCACCGAATGCATCATTTCAAAGAAGCTGAATTTATCCATTCCATTTTGTACACGGTTACTAAGAAATATGTTAGCCTTCCTCACGCAACATAGATACATACAGATGGGCATATCATGTTCCAACCACAAAGTCATGAATACCGATGGACCAGAGATCAAACAGACACCAGCTTGCCACAGATCCTGAAATGAGTATTTCGCGGCTCATGGTGAGTATTGTTGAAAACCGAAGAACATTAAGGATGCAATGCTTATTCTGCATGGATCTAAGCAAGCATGATAACTTCCATCAGTATCGACAGACATAATAAAGTCTGTAAACTTATCGCGACAAAAACCCATGTTGCAAGATGGGTAATAAGCTAAAGGTGGTTATTGGAAAGAACAAAAAGGATGAAGATCAGACTAAAAATCGCAACAAATCCACGACTTGTAGCTAAAGGTTATTGCTCAGGAAGAGGGTATTGAATTCGAAGAATCCATTTGCAGAAACCAAGTTGCACCCTTTTAGAAGCTGTTACGGATTTTTGTTTTTGGGGCCCCACAGCAGCAACAATCTTTTCCCATCTATCAGATGGACAAGGAAAACCAACATTATTTTAATTGCCACTAAAGGAAAAGGTTTACGTTACTCTCAGCCGGAAGGGTTCGTTGATCCAATCATCTATAAAAAGTCAACCTTCCAAGAAAGCTTGTAATGGATTAAAGCAAGCTCCAAGAGCTTGGTACCGATGATGCTATCAAACTTCTGATGTCCAAAGGCTTTACTAAAGGTACAATTGGACCCACCTTTAATACAAGATAAAAAATACGGGGAGGATTATTCTACTTGTAGCAGATTTACGTTGATAGGACATATTTTTGGTCTACAAACCTTAATATTCAAAAAGATTTGAAAAATTAATGCACAGTCGATTTGAAATGTCCTTAATGGGGGAGATGAAGTTCTTTTTAAGACTACAGATCCACCAGTCCCCAAAAGGTATTTTTATCAATCAGGCCAAGTACGCTTTAGAAATTCTGAAAAAGCATAATATGGACAATTGTCACTCCATTGTACACCATATTGTAACAAAACCCAAACTAGAAGTAGAAGGACTTAGAGGTGACCCAGTAAACCAACTGATTAACGTAGTAAAATCGGGTCTCCTCGATGAGTACTAGACATCTAGTAGCTCCAGACTAGTGCAAGCAGTAGCAATTGTAGCACGTTATCAAGCACGACCAACTCAAAAGCACCTCAAAGAGGTTAAAAGAATCTTTAAATACCTAAAGGGGTACCATTAACATGGGACTCTGGTATCCAAAGGATTCTGGCTTTGAACTAACAGCATTTTCAGACGCTGATCATGTCGAATGCTTGAAACTCGGAAAGCACTTCTAGAGGGATACACTTTCCTTGGTGATAACTTGTAAAGCCTGGATTCAAATAAACCAAAACTGCAACTGCTATGGTCTTCAACAGAGGCAGAGGTACGTGGCGTTATCTGCAAAGTTTGGTGCTCAAGTAATGTGGATGAAGACACTAACTTCAGATTAATTGCTTCAACAACAACAAAAATACCGTTGTACTGGACTCTCAGTCAGCCATAGCAAAATCAATTGCAAACCCCGTCCAACATTCGCAACAAAGCACACCATACTCGTATCATTTCATAAAAGAACAGGTTGAAAATGGTATAATTGAACTATATTTTGTCATAACAAATAACTGACTACCAAATAGCTAGACATCAATAACTTAAAAAGTTGAATAGATAAATATGTTTACGAAACCCATCCTAGGGATCGGTTAAAGTATCTTTGATACAGAAAGGATTGGGGGGGGTTTTTTATGAGAAAATGGTTTGACTCCATCTGACTGGAGGTTTATGAAAAATAGACTGATTGATATCACATCATCAAACTCACCATGTACATATTTTTTAGAAAAGCAAAATACAAAAATATAAAACTTCAAAAGAAAAAATACAAAATCAGAAAATCAAAAAATTTCCAAAAAGAATTCTCCTCTCCCAGACTAGGTCCCTTGGCCAGCTGCGCCACGCAACCCACTTCCCCCCGCCAATCGTACCTAACGACTCCCTCAGTCAATCGCTCCCCCCTGATCCCTCCCCCCCCTGTACCACCACCGCCCCAAACGCCCACCCGCCCTTCCCCCCGTCCATCCCCCACCCCCTCACCCCCCCATTGCCATATCGCCCCGATCCCCTTCCCTCCCCCTAAACTCCGTTCTCCCTGTCTCCTCTCGCCTCACGCCCGGCCCCCCCGCACCCCCACTCCCAATCAAAAGACCCCCCCCCCCCTCCCCCCCCCCCCCCTGCCCACCCCCCACGATCTCCCCTGCCCGCTGCACCGCGACAACCCCCACCCCCCCAGGATCGTGCTTAGGGACTCCACCCCCCTCTGTACACCCGTCGCTAATACGCTCACGCACCCTCCCTTCGTCGCCTCGTGCCTCACCCCGCCGACTCCCCGCCCCCCCCCCCCCTCCCTACCGCTTTCTCTCGGTCCCATAACCCCGCCCATCTCCCCGCCCACCAAACCCCCCCCAACCGACATCTCCCCCCCACTCCCCCGCCCGAAGGCTAATCCCAACCCCCCTGCCGCTAGCATCTCGGCCCTCCACCCCTCTCCCACCCTCGAAACCGACTCGCTTCCTCGCCTCCTCCCTGCCACCCCCCCCCCCACCCCCCCCCCTCGCGCTGCCCTCTACGCCCCACGGGTTCACCGCACCGCCGCTCCCGCGTACCCCCTCCTTGCTTTACGCCCCCCTCCCCGCCTCCACCGGCCCCACCCCACCCCCGTGAACCCCCGCCCGCGCCCTACACTCCCCTCAACGCCCCACGCCACCCCTATCCTCTCTCTCCTCCAGCCGACCTCTCCCCCCTGCCCCATCCCGCTCATTGCTCCCTCCCGCCTTCCCTACCCCAAGCTGCACGCCCCCCCCCGCCAACGTCTCGCCCCCCCCACTCCCTCGCTCCCCCCCCCACCACCCCCTCTCAACCGAGATCCCTCCCCCCTGCCAAAAGACGCCTCCGGACCTCCCCCCGCGTCACCCCTCCTGCCTCTTCATCCGCCACCCCCCCCCATGACGTCTCCCCTCTCCCCCACCCCATCCCCCCTTGCCCCATTACCTCTCACTCCCCCTAATCATCCCGCCCTTTTGCCGCCCCCGCACCTCCCGGTCCCACCGGCCCGCCCTGCGGACCCTCCTACGCACGCACACGCCAGTCGCCCCCCGGTCACCCCCAAGCAACGAAGCTCCGCTCCAGCCCCACCCCGCCCGCCAATCCCGCTCGGCGTCCCCCCATACACAGGCGTCATCCCCCGCAAGCCCTCCCCGCATACTCCGTACCTCCCCCGCCCCCTCCGCCGCCCAACCCCCCGTCCCCCCGCCCTCGCACCCACCCCCGCCCCCTCCCCCCCTGCACCCGTCAACCCCCATCATTTTCCCTCCCTTCCCGCGCCTCCTCCTCGCCCCAGCCCGACCCCGCAACCTATCCTCCCACACCGTTTAAGAGTAGTGTTCCCCACCAGACCCCCGCCCTACCCGCCCCTCTCTCCCCGATATGACCCGCGCCTCGCCACTCACGCCCTTACCCACCCCCCACACCAGACCCCGCCCCCCTCATACGCGCGCCACCGTTTGCGACCCCCCTGCCACTACCTTCGCCCCCTCTCTCCCACGGACCCCCCCGTTCCCCGACCCCGAACCGTCTGCCCCCACCCCCGTCCCACCTGTTCACGCCCCCGATTCTTCCACCTTCCCCATCAACGCCCCCCGCTCACACTCCGTCGGCCCCCCCACCACACCTCTACCACCCCCCCCTCCCATATTTCCCGCCCACCCGCCCGCCGCCCCGTCCGGCCCAAAGCCAGCATTAATGCGCCTCCTCCCCCCCCCACCCGGCCTCCTCCAACCACCCCTCGCGACAATATGTCTCTTGAATCGAAAACATTTACGTGCTTAGAAATGTCGATTAACAATTGACACGGGTGTGTACATGAAGTTCGAGCGAGAGTTGCAAATAGTTACAAAACATGTCATTTCTAATTTTCTAATGCCAATATGTGCAAATGTCAGTACATAACCCAGACTCAAATAAAGAAGGAATTATTACTTAACCTCCCAACGAGAAAATTAACGTTTCTCAGGAGTGGGGTTTTGTTGTCTTGAGCTGTTCTAGACAAGACATTCCAATGTTTATTTAGCTCAGAGAAAAAGGATATTGACGTATTCAGTGCCGTACCCTTAAAGACCCCGTTAAAAGATGAAGTCCTCTAACATCTGTTTTTTCAAAAAGTTGTGAACACAATTTTCCAGAATTTCACGATGACAATTCATAAGTTCTTTCAAAATGGTGTGTTCAACACTCCATCACCTCACAATGTTTTCAAAAGAACAACAATTTTTTAAATTATCTATTCTTGAGGTGAGTTTTTCGTAAAAAACAACAATTTAATGTTCTTAGAGTACATCATCAATGACCATCTATATTAAAAACATTTATCAAAAAGTTCCAAACCATCATGGCTGATAATATTTCTCCTACAGATTTTTCAAGACATATTATTATCACAAGGTATTTCAAAAACTAAGTGTTTAATATTTAAAATAAAGGTAGAAAATGTAATTAAAAGTTTGATCTATTCGAACTCAATTGCTAAAGAAAAGTTTTAATGGTTCAATCTTATACCCAACAATATCTTAATTTCACGACGAATCTGAAGTCATAAAGGTGGTTAGGTTAAGAATCCATCCTATGACCAAACAGAACCAGAGGATCAACCCAAGGATAATTCCAAAGTTATAAATAGCATTCCTAAGTAGTGATTGGAGATGAATGTAAATGGAATAATGCACATAAGATTGAGCAAACACTGGAACAATCACAACAAGGTGTTAGTAATGACGTCCTGGTAAGCATTGAAGGCGTTGAAGAATGAAAAAGAAATGTATGGATAAAGGGTCTAAAGAAAGAAGCCCTCCACACAACTTAAGGCAGAAACCGGGTCAATACATATGCTGTCAGAATCACAAGTTGATTGCTGACATTGAAAATGACATCATGGACCCAGTGATGCAATGCACAACCCTTCTCAGCCATTCGGGTTTCTCTCAACAGAAACTTGTCTCATTTGTCATCACGAGAAATACACAAACGTTAACTTATTTACATCTACACCCGAGATTGTTGATATAGAAAAGGTTTGGTCAATATGCCTCCCCTCCGAGTACTAAAACCAAAATGCACTAATCGAGTCTAGAGCCAAGAGATCAATAAAAATCTCATTAGGACACATTCCATTTCAAACACTTGTTGAACATCATCAAGTTCACAAGCTGTTATCAAGAGTCCTACGCAATATCATTGTGATATTTGCCAGAACATCCGAGTGATACTAATGTATTCACAATGAAGATGGAAATCCTGCTTGAGCCAGCATCAAACAAGCTCTTGGTAGGTGACTTGCGAGATTCTAAATGAATCAAACTTGTGACAACTGGATATCGATTTGGTCCAGTAAATGAATTGACGGTTGATGAATTTTGATAAAAACATGACACTCTCGATGTGTTACAAAAACTCTTTAACGAGTGACACGTCGATTGATTTTCAAATCAATTTTCTTGTTTATCACTAACGTAAACCTGCAGGTCAAACGGTGGTAACGGCAACCTCAATCCCATTCAAATGCTCAATCTACGAAGACATACTATCTAGAA
Organism: Tanacetum coccineum; assembly: GCA_026074375.1. Classification (NCBI taxonomy): domain Eukaryota; kingdom Viridiplantae; phylum Streptophyta; class Magnoliopsida; order Asterales; family Asteraceae; genus Tanacetum; species Tanacetum coccineum. The sequence goes on along the minus strand of BQNB010016956.1, from coordinate 38,300 downwards.
AGCTCAAGATTTAAAGACAAAGACTTCCGCAAACTCTGAAATAAAGCTTTCAAGATAATGCAATAGTATGAGCATGTTGGTCAAAGACACAAGATCGCAAGATGGCTTAGCCGATCGCAAAGCATGAAGGAACAAGCTTACAATGAAGACAAAGACCAAGAACACTCGAGCTTAAACGACAAAAGCAATCTCACTGATCTCATGAAGGAGTGTCATCAATGAACTCACTTCGGGGGAGATTGTTAGCCTCAATTTTATTGAGTCAATAAAGGAAGCTCGTTCCTGTGTTCAAGACCTCACTTCGGGGGAGATTGTTAGCCTCAATTTATTGAGTCGAACAAGGAAGTTCGGTCACTCTACGATGGAGCTTCGGTCTTTAATTAGTTAACGTTGTAATAGGAAAGTATCGGGAATCGGGCTCGATAGTTAATCTAATATTGTATATGTTTTGGGTTTAATCCCAAGCAAAACCCGAGCCCGGGTCCTAGTTAAATATCCCGCGCGTCACTTGTAAGTGTCGGGGTATATAAGGAACTTTTCCACTTGGAAAAGTAAGTTGTTCAAAATATCTAAGAAATATCTTTTCTCTTTTCTCTCAATTCTCTCTCTTCTTTCTCTCTCTAGAACAACTCTTTCTTTCTCCTTTCTAGTTCTTGATCCGTGATCGATTGTATGAAGTGAAGTGTTATCGGGATCCTACAATATAGTCACACTTATTAACACTTTTGATCACTTTATGCTTAATTGTATGTGACTAAATACTCAAAACAAACATGCTTTGTGTGACTAAATGTTACAAAAGGCCACACAAACATAAAATTGATGTGGCCATTGGATGATCAATAGTCACACAAAATACACATTTATTCACATTAAACAGCATATGGTCACACTTATTAACACTTTTGGTCACTTTATACTTAATTGTATGTGACTAACTACACCCAAAAAACATGCTTTGTATGACTAAATATTACAAAAGGTCACACAAACCTAAAATTCATGTGGCCGATGGATGATCAATAGTCACACAAAATACACATTTCTTCACTTTAAACACCATATGGTCACACTTATTAACACTTTTGGCTACTTTATGCTTAATTATATGTGACTAAATACCCAAAACAAACATGCTTTGTGTGACTAAATATTACAAAAGGCCACACTAACATAAAATTCATGTGACCATTAGATGATCAATAATCACACAATATACACATTTCTTCAATTTAAACACCATATGGTCACACTTATTAAAACTTTTGGCCACTTTATGCTTAATTGTATATGACTAAATACCCAAAAGAAACATGACTTGTGTGACTAAATATTATAAATGGCCACACAAACATAATATTCATGTGGCCATTGGATGATCAATAGTCACACAAAATACACATTTCTTCACTTTAAACAGCATAAGGAACACACTATTTTTAACACTTTTGTCACTATAAATGCTTAGGTTGTGTGTGACAATTACCCCAAAACAAACATGCTTTGTGTGACTAAATATTACAAAAGGCCACACAAACATAAAATTTATGTGGCCATTGGATGATCAATAGTCACACAAAATACACATTTCTTCACTTTAAACACCATATGGTCACACTTATTAACACTTTTGGCTAACTTTTATGCTTAATTAGTTGACTAAATACCCAAAACAAACATGCTTTGTGTGACTAAATATTACAAAAGGCCACACTAACATAAATTCATGTGACCATTGGATGATCAATAGTCACACAAAATACACATTTCTTCAATTTAAACACCATATGGTCATACTTATTGTTAGCCTCAATTTATTGAGTCAAACAAGGAAGCTCGGTCACAACTACCTACGATTAGCATCGGTCTAATTAGTAATGTTTAACAGGAAAATATCGGGAATCGGCACGACTAGCTAATCTAATATTGTATAAGTTTTGGGGTTTAAAATCCCAAACAAAACCCGATGCCCGGGTCCAGGATTAAGATATCCCGCGCGTCAACATTAAATGAGTAGGGGTATAATAATATATTTTAGATATTTTCATTTAAAGAAAAAATCTCATATATATATCGATATTTCTTTAGAAAATATCTATATTTTCATTTTTCATAATATCTTTTTTTCTCCTCATCTCCCTCTCTTCTTCTCACCACAGTATCAACTCTCTTTCTTAGTACTATTTGGTTCGATTCCCGTGTTTCGGTAATAAGAATTGAAGTATTAATCGAACTACAATTGTGTATAGTCCGCCACGGGTGGTGTTTAGTTATTAGTTTGTTGTAATTTTTTTAAGCTATAATTCGGCTAAATTGTTTTTATTTTCCATTTAAGTTTATATTTATATTTCCCTAGTACCATGGGTGCGTTTGTTTTTGTTTGAAAAAAAAACCCACACATTTTTTTTGAAAAATATAAACGTGTTGGTGTGATATGGGTCAAACAACGTGAATGTTTTGTTTGGTTTTTTTTTTGTCAATTAATGTGTTGTTGGTTTTAAGGTAACATAAAAAAAATTGTGTTTCGTTCTATACAACACCATCCTTCTCATTAACAAAAAGGGTGCGTTTTGTTCTGTCATATTTCTTTTTTTTTCACTCAAGGACCCGAACGAGTGCAATACACAACAATCCGACGAGTGGAAAACGGAACAATCTGAACGAGTGGAAAACGAACAATGAACTATTGGAAAACTGAGACCATCGAACGAGACCATCGAACTGACCATCGAACGAGGTGAAAAATTACTTTGGAAACCGAACGAGTGACAAATCCTCAAGGACCGATCGAGTCAAGTATGTCGAGCACCGAACTAGTCAAAAAATCCCTTGATGACCGAACTACATCAACCACGGATCAAAATCCTTCACTTTTTAAACAAAGTTTTCGTTTTTCTCGGTTTCGATATCGGTTAACTACACTACTTAAACTATAACCGTTTGTGTTCGTGATCTCGTGTTTCGACAACGTGGTATATGTATACTTAGAACCGACGATAACCATATCCATCCCTGTACGATTAAAAGAACAAACGTTAACAGTATTCTCTAAAATTATTCAATTGTCGAAGATGATGATCAGGGAGGGAACCACTTTTTGTATATGTTTATAATTTAAAATTTAACACTAATGGGCCCCTCAAATCTTAAAAATAGTTTTTTTATATTTAAACATTTAGATTATTAAAGTTTACTAATTAACCCTATTCCATTTTTAAGCAAGTTTAAATATAAACCTTTTTGCTTTCAAACTTTTCATTTTTTTCCATTTTTCATTTTAAACTATTTAATTTTTTGTTATTTTTGTTTTGTTTTAACATTTAGTTTTCACAATTTCATTTTAAATGCCCTTTCGGTTGTAGAGAAATACACACCGTTACATCGATTTAGCCTCACAAATCGTTTACAAAAGTTCAAGTTCTTCAACAACAACAACGATTTCACCAACAATAATTCTATTTTTACGGTTTTCTTGATTTAGTAAAATCCCGCGAAATACTCTTGTATTTTTTCGGTTTAGTCAAGACTTGTAAAATCCCGTGAAATAGTTTTTTTTCCCCACAACAACAACAATCACTTTACCTGCTTAAGATCCAACAAAATCTTTCACACTTCATAATTCATAACTATTCATTCATCATGTCTACTCCAGTTAACACATCCTCAACAGAAATTCCAGTTGAAATTTCAGTTGTCAAGCAGAAATACGATGAGCTAGTCAAAAAGAGTCTGTTAACTAGGTCACAATTTGAAGGTCAACTCAAAGAGAAAAGTAAGGTTATTTCGGATTTAAAGGTTAAGGAAGGAAAAGACATTGACACGATGATTGAAATGGACAAACAAATAAAGTTTTTAAATGAAATTCTTTATAAACGCAATCAGTCAATTCAGACCATTCACATGTTAGCACCCAAATGCGCAACGTATCATTGTGATCAAAGTACAGTTTGAAAGGTTCATTAACTCTGACTTGTTAAAGCCTCTCGATATTTATTCAAGATCTTTTCATCAGATCGAGAGTAAGGAGGAAAACACTTCAGAGATTACACTAAAATGACTGCTCAAACATTCAAGGAAACAATCATCCAGAACATGAACTCCATTGAGCAATGTATAATAGAAAGAGCAAGTCAAGAGCAAGAGCTTAAGATGAAGTTGAAAAAGTTGAGTGAAAGACAGTTGCAGATTCAATAGTGCAAGGTTCAAGAGGTTCAATCATCGGTTACAAGTTCAGGAGATGAAACAAGTAGTGGGATTATATCAGATGAAGAGATTGATAAACAGAAATTGGAAGCACATTACAGTTACATGGCAAAGATTCAGGAGGTCTCTCCTTAAGAATCAAGTTCTACTGATACACCATTGAAACAGGTACAAAACAATGATGAAAAAAATATGTTTGCTAATGAAAGACAATATTCTGAGAAACATGCTGCAGAATGTGCTGATGAGCGTGCTGCGCTTGCTAATTTAATTGCAAATTTAACTCTTGATACAGAGGAAAACAAAACGATTTTAACGCAATTAAAGAAAGCAAACGCATCATTCAAACGCATCATTGACTCAAGAATTAGAAGAGTGCAAAACTAACCTTGATGAGACTAGTAGGGCTCTGGGGGAGGCTACTAGTTGTCAGGATAGTTGTCTGATTGCACTTCAGAACAAACAGAATGAGTTTGAGAAGTACAAAGCCTTTAATGACCGGACGATTGATTATGAGATTCTTCAAACAAAGTTAAATGAAACTCTAGGACTATTAGCTTTAAAAGACATTGAAATTAAAGAAGGTTTGAAAACTAAAGCCTATGAAATTTCAGTTCTCAATCAGAAACACGATGAATTAGTCAAAAATAGTCTTTTAACAAAGTCACAACTGGAAGGTTATCTCAAAGAGAACACAAAGGTCATTTCAGATTTAAAGGTTAAGGAAGATAAAGATATTGACAAGATGATTGAAATGGACAAACAGTTAAAGTTTTTGAACGAAATTGTTTATACTCGTAATCAGTCAATTCAGACCATTCATATGTTAGCACCCAAATGCGCGACATATAATGGTAGACTAACCTTTGCCAATCCTAGGTACCTCAAGAAAGCTCAATCTAAAAAACCATGTTTGTATGAGATCCCATTTGATACTTCTGATCCTGCAAACAGATTTGCCCCTGATAGGGAAGAGGGGTGGGGGGGGGGGGGGGGGGGGGGGACCATGACTCTTGATAACGAGGAGTAGATCAAAATTAGATAAAGATACAGTGAAACCATACGACTATACTAGACATAATAGTCTTTATGAAATATTCAAAGCACCCTCACTGGAGTATCTTTATCAGTTGGAACGCGGAAAATAAGTTAGGAAGACAATGTGGAGAAAACCGTTTTGTTTGAAAAACCAAACAATTGCTAAAAAACGTTTCTGCCTTATCTACCGTTTCGAAATCTATTAGTAAAAGTAGACAAGTTTTTAACGACATGACATTTAACATCATCAATTTAGAGAAAAATTGTTGATCAATACTTGGATTATACTTACTAGTAGTGTTCTTTCGTTGCCAAATTGCTCATGATATGGAACTTTTGATAAAAACCTTATTAATGCCTCTTTCCATAAAATCACAAAATGATAGCTTTCGTTTTGAACATGAACTTAAAATGGAAATGCATGAAGATTTTGAGTACGTTAAATCCCTTGAAAAAGAGATTGACGAACTTGAATCTGAGAAGGCTGATTTTTCAAACATATATGATCTACTTCTCGAAGAGGTGTGGGTCCTAAAGATGTTATATGTTCATATTCTGCATTATCTGTCTGATTAAATGCTCCACTACGATTACAATGCTTGTATCTTCATAAAGTCAAAGAATGTGAATGTCTTGCAATAAAGCTTTCGAAACAAACTGAATCTGTTAACAAAGAAGTTCATAATAATTTGTTAAAAAGTTTTTCTAAACTTGAAAAACACTCGATTTCTCTTGAACTTGCTTTACAACAATGTAAAGAACACATGAAAAACAACTCAGTTTGCAAAGAAAACGGATCAAATGTATTTCGAAAAGAACGTGAACAATATCATGAAATACAGGATTTGAAAGCTCAAATGCAAGACAAGAACATAGCAATAAGTGAGTTGAAGAAACTCATCGAGAACTGCAAGGGAAAGTCTGTGGAAACTCAGTGTATAAAACCATACTGGTTGTTTCGACAAACAATGCTACAACGAATTCCAAATCATCAGTTTAGGGGGAAATACCGACTCCTTTTTCAAATTCTCCCTGAAATGAGAAGTTTTCAAACGAAACAGTCGGTTAATAAAACTAATGTGTCTGGAATGGGTTGTTTAAACTTGTTCACTCAAACGAATTTGCCTCAAGATTAGAAAACAGCAGTTCGAAACACCAATGTGATTGCACATAGCCCTATAGGAAATACCCAAGCATGTGTCATTTTCACGTCACCTCAAAGAATTTGTAGGCTCAAATGACATGGTTCATAACTACTACCTAGAGAAAGCTAAGAAAAGTGCAAAACTTCAGAAAGACGAAATGTGAATAGAAACCTAGTATGATTGATCCTGCTAGTTACCTACACTGCTAATGTTTGCATACCAAAACCTAGGGAATTGGCAAGCATCAATGAGTAGTCGTATTTCAAACAAAGGATGTACACTTGGAGGAACATAGTAAACAAAAGCCTTTCTTGAAGTTCATGCCTTGCAATGTCCTAATGCAAAAAAGTGCCTTTACAGTGCAAATCATGATGAATGCGTCTTAGAATACCTTCAAAGTTAAATCTCGTGCTTCTGCAAAGACTTAAGGATGCAAAATTCACATAAACACACAAAGAGATAGTGTCCCCGTTGATAAGACAAGTGAAATCTAAGAAACCAGAAAGAAGACAGGATCCTAAAGGACATAGGTTTTTACACAAAAAGACTAACCACTGTCCGCTGATGTAAAACAAGGACTCTAGAATCTTGTCTTAGGTGCATCAAACGGTAGGTTTCTTCAAGACTGTTTGTTTAGGTAGGTTCCAATGGAAAGCTACTCACTCTTGCACGGGCATAAAGGTTGAAAAATGACACCACATATGGTCTCCAAATGTAGATATCCCTTTATTATTCATGAATGCAAACAAAATATCTGACTTGAATGCTGGTACATCATTCAATGGTCAAAGGCAACAAAGAATTGATCTCTTAAATTGCAGATGCACTTATTAAATTGCAAGCATGGAAAATCTCAGAGTGTGGTTGCAGAAAATGTTGATATCTAAGAAACCAGTGCCAGAATGGTTTCACAAAAGATGAGCTACATCTAATGGCGTCTGCTAAAAATAACACTTCTGGCCCCGTTCCTCAATGTTCAAAAGACGTTTGATCGCAACAGATCAAGCCTCTGTCTTCATGGCAATGACGTCTGTTCACATCAGTTCAGGCCTCGTTCTTCATCAAATGACTTCTGATCATAACCGTTCAGAACTCGGAATTCACGACCACAGCAATGAAGTCATTCAAATCTGGTTCAAAAGTTGTTTTTTTTTTTTTTTGTTCCTCTAGCAGTCAAGACAGCTACATCACGACAAGAGTTGGAATTACTATTCCACCATCATATAGCAATGCTGAGGACAACAGGTAAATAAATACAAAATCAGAAAATCAGAAAATCAAAAAATTTCCAAAAAGATTCTTCTCGACATGTCTCTTGGAATCGATAACATTTACGTGCTTAGAAATGTCGATTAACATTGACACGGGTGTGTAAATGAAGTTCGAGCGAGAGTTGCAAATAGTTTCAAAACATGTCATTTCTAATTTTCTAGATGGCTTATGTGCAAATATCAGTACATAACCCGGACTTCAAATAAAGGAAGGTTTATAACTTATCCTCACAACGAGAAAATTAACGTTCTCTGGTCTTTCTTTTTGAGCTGTTCTTTTTTATTTACAAGGACATTCAATGTTTTTAGCTCAAGAAAAAGGATAGTGTACGTATCAGTGCGCTTACCCTTAGCGTTAGAAGAGAAGTCCTCTAACATTTGGTTTTTCAAAAAGTTAAACATAATTTTTCAAGAATTTCTCGATGACAATTCATAATCTTTCAAAATTATGGTGTTCACACTCAACCCTACAACATGTTTTTCAAAAGACAACAATTTTTCAATTGGTCCTATTTTTGAGGGGGAGTTTTTTGAAAAACAAAAATGTTCTTGGATACATCAACACCGACAATTCTTATGTATTCAAAACATTATCAAAATATTCCAAACCATTCATGCTGATAATATCTTCTCCAACATAGGATTTTCATAGACATATTTTAATCACAAGGTATTTCAAAAACTAAGTGTTTATTATTTAAAATAAGGGGAGAAAATGTATTTAAAATATGTATTCTAATCGACTCAATGTGCTAAAACAGTAAGAAAAGGTTTTATGGTTTGATCTTATACCAACAACAAATCTTAATTTCACGACGATTCTGAAGTCATAAGGTGGTTAGGTTAGGAATCAATCCTATGATCCAACCAGAACCGGAGGATCTACCCAAGGATAATCCAAAGTTAGAAATAGCAGTCCTTAGGTTTGATGGAGATCAAATGTATATGGGATTAATGCGACTAAGTTAAGCTAACAACTCGGAACAATCACAAACAAAGGTGTTAGTAATGGACGTCTTGGTAGATTTGAAGGCGTTAAAGAATGAAAAAGAAATGTATGGATAAAGGTCTAAAGACATGAAGCCCCTCCCAACTAAACTTAACGGCAGTAAAGGAAGGTCAATTCATATGCATGTAGGAATCACAAGTTGTTTGTGACATTGAAAACGAATTCATGGACCCTGTGATTGCTATGCACCAACCCTTCATAGACATTCGAGTTTCTCTCAAAAGTAAATTGTCTCATTTGTCATGATGATACAATCGTTATCTATGACATCTCATTCCGAGATCGTGGATAGTGATTAGGGTGGCATCTGCTAAAGCATCCGAGTACATAAAACCAAATATACACTATCATGTCGAGAGCACTAAGAGATTAATCTAATCTCGTTTGTAAAATTCCATCTCAATACACTTGTTGAAACATCCATCAAGTTTACTAGATTGTTTAACCAAGAGTCCTTAGCGCAATATCCTTGTGATATTTGCCAGATCATCCGTTAGTGATACTATAAGTTTTCACTAATGAAGATGGTTTTCCTGCTTGTGTCTACATTCATACTTGCTCTTGGTAGGTGTAGGAGAGTTTAGATATGTATCATATTTGGGGACTTTGGATCTCGTTGTGGTCCTGTTATAGGTATGTGGGGTGTGGGAGATGTGGTGTTTTTTGAGGTTTTACGGTAGTGGGGGGTCATATTACGCTGGGTATAGGTTGTAGGATTGGGTGGGGATTGCTCACATGTGGAGATGTGGTGGATAGTTAGGTTTAAGGAATGGGGAGGGGTGATGCGGGACGGGGTACAAGGGGGGGTACGCTTTGTATGGGATACGGGGGGGGGCATGTGGGGGTAATGGGGGAAGGGCAGAGGGCAGGGGTTGGGGGGGGGGGGGGAGGGGGGGGGGGGGAGGGGGAAGGGGGGGGTGGTTCAGGGTGTGTGGTAGGGGGGGGTGTGGGGGGGGGGGACGGGTTGGACCTAGTGGGGGTCAATGGTCCTGGTGGGGGGGCGGGGGGTGCCCGTAGTGTGGGGGCAGGGGGGGCGGGGCGATTACTGGGGTCAGGAGATTGGTTATCGGGGTTTTAAGGGGTGGGTTAGTGAAGGGGAGGGGGTAGGGGGTGGGAGGGCGGGTTCATAGGGCGGGCGGCTGGGGATGGGTGGTGGTAACGGTGGGGGGTGGTCGGGTGGATGGGGTTTTACCGGGGGGGGATGGGAGGGGGGGGGCGAGGTGTAGAATGCATTTACTTTTGGAGGGTGGTATGGGGGTGGGGGAAAGGGAGGAAAAAGGCGGTGGGGTCGGGAGTGGGGTAGGGGGGTTTGAGGCGGGTGGGATTGGGGGGCTCCACCCCAAACCGGGGGTTGGGGTGCAATGGAATACCGATTGGGGGGGGGTGGATATCGGTGTACAGTGAATTGGGAGGGGGGGGGGCGAGGGGGGGGGGGGGGGGGGGGGGGGGGGGGGGGGGGGGGTGGGGGGGGGTACTTAGGGTGGGGGAGCACCTAGGGGGGAGGGGGAGACACGGAGGCGGGGGGGGGGGTGGGGGTACAAACCGAGAATCGGGGTGTTGTGGGTATTCACACGAGTTTATGAGGGGTGGGGGGGGTACAAGATTAGGGTGAGGGGGGGTGGGTTTATTGGATTAAGTTTTCGGATAATTAGCGTTGATTTTCTGGGTATCGGGGGGTGAGGCTATAGGGAAGAGCGTGCGGTATCTACTAGGGGGAGAATCGGGGGTAGAAATCTTCTAAGAGGGGGGGGGGTAAGGGGGGCAATGGGGGGTTAGGACGGGGGGAAGGTAGGGGCGGGGGTGGGAGGTTGGGGGAGGGTGCGCTGTGGGGGGGTGGGGTTGGGTGGGGGGGGGGGAGGTGGAGGGGACATGGGTGGGGGGGATCTGGGGTGAGCAAAGGAGGGTGGGGGTTCTTGGGGCGGTAAAAAGGGGGGTTGTGGGTGGTGGGAGGGGTGGCGTAGGTGGGGTAAATTGGGGGAGGAATCGGTCGGGGGGGGTAGTTGTTAGGTCTGGTGGGTGGATTGGAGGGACCTCTGGGGAAGGGATTCTTTGGGGGGGGGGGGTTGATCTAGGGGGGAAGGGTTGGGTGGGGGTTATTGGGCGTTTGAGTTAGGTGAAGGGGGAGGGAGGGGGGGGGTGGGGGGTTAGGTGGGGAGGGGGAGGGGTGGGGGGAGGTGGGGGGGGGGGGGGGGGGGTGTTGGGGGGGTGCGCAGAACGGCGGGTGGGGGGGCTGAGGTGGGTGGGTAAATTTAATGGGGGGGAAAACGGGTGGTCTGGACGGGGTGTGTAGGGGTGGGGTAAGTTAGGGGTTAACAAAGGGGGGTTTGGGGGGGCAAAGGGGGCGGCGTTGTGGTGGGGGGTAAAGGGGAGGGATTAGGCGGGGGGCGTGTGGGGGGGGGGGTGAGGGGGAGGTTTACACCGGGCGGGTATCTGTGGGGGTCTAGGGATGGGTAGGTTGGGTAGTAAGGGGGGGGGGGGTTTGGGGGGGGGGGGATTAAGACCACGGGGTCGTGTGGTTGGGGGTTTTGGGTGGGGGGCAGGTGCTGGGGTGGTGGGGGGGGGGAAGGGGGGGGCTGGGGGGGGGTGCTGGTGGGGGGGGAGGGTGGGGGGGTAAGGGGGGGGGGGGGGGGGGGGTGTGTAGGGGGGTGGGGAAACAGGTTACTGGGGTGTAGGTGGTTCGATGACGGGGAAGGTGCTGGGTAGGGTCTTGGGGAGATCGAGGGCGATGGGGGTGAGGGGGGGAGACCAGGTGTGGGGGAAGGGTAGGTTGGGGAGGGGGGAAGGGCGGGGGGATCGGGGGGGGTTGGGTGGGGGGATGGGAGGGGGGAGGGGGTTGGCGGCGGTGGAACAGGGAGGGGGGTTGGTGGGGTGGGGGGGGCGGAACTATGAGCGGGTGGGGGGGGTTGGGGCTTGGGGGTAGGGTTAGGGGGGTCTCCTAGGGATGCGGGGGGCATCGGGAGGTTCAACGTGTGAGGGTGTGTGGGGAGGGGTTGAGAAAGCAAGGGGGTTTAACTACTACGGGGAGTCGCGGGTTTGGCGGGGGGTTCGGGGGGGGGTCTCGGCAGGGGGTGTGGCGTGGGATGGGGGGTTGGGAGGGTGGTGTTGGCAATCGGGGGGGGGGGGGAGGGGTGGTATTTAGGGGTCGGGGGGGGGGGTGGGTGGGGGTTCAGGTGGAGAGGGGAGGGATTTTCATGGGGGAGGGGGGGGGGGGGGGGGGTTGGGGGGGTTACGGGTTGGGTCTGGTGTGGGACGGGGTGGGGGTGGGGGGGGGGGGGGGGGGGGGGGGGGGGGGGCCTTAGGGGGGGGTCATACATACCAACGGGGGGGGGGGGCGAAAGATAGGGTTACATCGGTGGGCGGGGTGGGGGGAAGGGCGAGGTTGTGTGGGGGAGGGCCAGGGGTGGGGGTGGGCGGGGTGAGGGTGGGGTGGTGGGTGGGTGAATATAGTGGGGCGTTGGTGGATATAGTGATGCGGGGCGAGGGGGTAGTTCATATGGGGGGGGGGATGGGGGTGCGATCCGGGGGGAGAGGTGGGTTAGTGGTGTTTGGGGACAAGGGGGGTGTGGAGGGGCTCACAATGGTGGGAAGGGCATATGGGGGGGGGTGAATTTAAGGTTTGGGGGGGGGTTGGGGGTATGGTAGGGGTGGTGTGATGGGGTGTGGGTTGTGGATAGGGTGGGGTGGTGGGGTGTGAAGGGGGGGGGGAGCGGGGGGAGGAGGGGTGGGTGTGTTTTGGTGAGGGTGGTCTCCGGGTGGGGGGTTGGGTGGTGGTTCGAGGGGGGGGGGGGTGGGATAAATGGGTCAGGGGGGGGAGGTGGGGGGCGTGAGGTCGGGATGAGGGGCGTGGGTGGTGGTAGGAGGGTGAGGGTTAGGGTTAGGGGTCTTCGGGGGGGGCGGTGGGATGTGAGGTTGAGAGGGTGGCGGGGGGTGGTGGGGGGGGGGGGTTGGAGCAAGGTGATGGGGGGGGGGGGGCGTTGGAGCCGGTGAGGGCGTTTTTTAAAGGTTGGGATTTGGGGGGGGGGGGGTGTTGGGAGGGGGGGGGGGCGGGGTGGGGGGGGGGGTATGTGGTGTAGTGGAGATGGGGTGGACGGTGAAGGGGTGAGGGGAGTTTGTGTGTGCGGTCGGTTCTTATTTTTTTTTATTTGTGTTTTAATTTTTATTCTTATTTTTTTTGTAATTTTTATTTTTTTTTTTTTTTTTTTTTTTTCTTTTATATTTTTTTTTTCTATTTTTTTCACCCCCCATTTTTAGTCTTTTCATCATTTTTATATTTTACTTCTTTTTTTTTCTTTCTTATTTTATAACAGTGGTGACGGCATACCAATCAACCAAAGTCGATTCATTACCACATGTTCATGCTCATTCTACAAAGACAAACTATCATGAAAGCTCAAGATTTAAAAGATAAAGACTTCCGTAAACTCTGATTTGAAGCTTTCAAGATTAGGCATATATGAGAAGGTTGGTAAAAAGAACAAGATCGCAGATGTCAAAGATGATAAAGACAATGACAAAAAGGCTCAAAGTAAAGGTCGCAAAAAAAGCATGATAGGAACAAGCCTACAACAAAGAACAAAGTGAAGGACCAAGACCAATAGTTTAACGACAAAAGCAATCTCATGATCTCATAGATAAGGAGTGTCATCACAATGACTCACTTCGGGGGGAGATTGTTATGCCTCAAAATATTGAGCTCGATCATGAAGTTTCGTTTTCATTATGTATTTAAGTCTCGGTCAATCAATTAGTTAACGTTGTAATAGGAAAGTATTGGGAATCGGGCTCGATAGTTAATCTATTATTGTATATGTTTCAGGTTTAATCCCAAGCAAAACCCGTCCTCGAGTCCTAGTTAATTATCCAGCACGTCACTTAATGTGTCGGGGTATATAAGTAACTATCCTCTTTGGAAAAGTTAGTTGTTCATTTTCTAATAATTCTTCATTTCTATTTTTTCTTCACCTCTCTCTCTTATTCTATCTTCTTTCTATCTCTGACAAAAACTGTCTTCTCTCTTTCTCCTTTCTAGATCAAATTCGTGTATGATATATATGTTATGAAGTGTTAATCGGGATCCTACATTATCAATGATGAGGTATACGTGGCACAACTTCCAGGATTCATTGACTTTGAAAACCCAGATCATGTTTATAAATTAAAGAAAGCTTTATTTATGGTCTTAAACAAGCACTCAAAGCTTGGTATGATAGATTAAAATTGCTCTTCCATTAGTAAATTGAATATAAAGATGGGATATGTAGTTAACACTTTTTTACTAAGAAGATAAAGTTCAACCTATCATCGTTTCATTTATATGTCGATGGACATTATATTCGGGTTCGACTTGTCAAGACATGTGTGATGAAATTTGCCTAAATCTGCATGACGAGTTCGAGTTGAGTATGATGGTGAGGGTTCTTAACTTCTTCCTTGGATAACAAATAAAACATAATGGAAGATGGTATTTTCTTTAAGCAATCTAAATATTTTTAGAAATGCTTAATGAAATTTGGCTCTTTGAGGAAATCTAAACCAATGAAAACCCCCATGTACCTACGATACTATTGAACTCCGGAAGACGGAGAGTGTGAGTCGGTCGATCGTACCAGTATCGAGGCATGGTAGTGGTTTATTATACCTAACGAATGGTTAGGCTACAGATATTCATCGTTTAGTGTCTGCCTTTGTGACCGCTTCCAAGAGGCTCCCAAAACCTTCTCACCTTGAAGCGGTTCTTTAAACGTATCTTCGATACATTAAAGCACTAAACGGGGCCCCAAAAAAAAAAACCTTAGGGTTATGGTATCCTAAGGGGACCGGCATAAAAAGAGTTTTTTTTTAAAGTTTATGCGACTTGATCCTGCGGGGATTATGTGGATTGAAGAGAACTAGCGGTATTTGTACGTTCGTGGGATGTTTTTTGACATCTTAGTTCTCAAAGAAACAAAAAGCTCTTGCGATATCATACGAAGCGAATACGTAAGCGCCGAAAAGGCATGTCAACAAGAACTATGGATGAAACAAGCTCTTATTGACTACGACGTTCGACTCGACAACATCCCGATCATGTGCGACAATAAAGACGCGATTGACCTTAGCAAAAACCCAGTGCAACATTCTCGAACCAAACACATCGAAATTTGTCACCACTTTCTTCGTGATAATGTCCAGAAAGGACATATCTCAATCTATAAAGTGTCGTCCGTTGACAACATCGCCGACATTCTTACAAAACCCCTTAAACGTGAATCGTTTAACTATCTACGTCTTGGTTTAGGAATGATGGAACACATTCCATAAATCACATTAGTCCGCTTCTCCTTTTTTGTCTCAATTCTAGTCCGTGTTCCATTTCGTGTCATGACAACTTAAATACTTCATCCGTGGTTTTTGTTTTACCTTTTAAACAAAAAAAGGGAAAAAATTTTTTAATTGCGAAATTAAAATTAAAATGTCACTTTTATTTGTAAAATTTTCATCAAAAACCGAGTCTAAAACCCCTTGCTGAGGGCGGCCCTCATACCCTAGGCGGCCCCCAATATATTTGGGACCGCTAGGCAATATGGGACCGCCATCAGCAGGCACTAAAATTGAATACTTAATCAAAAAAAAACAAACACCCCTCTCATATCGGCAGCGACGAACACGACTCAAACCACCCAAAAACTCAAAATCACCCATTAAAACACTAATTGAAGATAAAATCAACACCTACAATCATTCACAACATCTTAATGAGCATCAATTGTCAAGTCAATTTAAATCTATTTTCTTTTCAATGTGAGTTATAGGGTTCATGATGAACATAAAAATTGAAATTAGGGATTTTCCTTTCTTCTTTCAATTTTGTACAATTAAGACTACTAGGATACAATGTATAACTAATATGCTTCCCGTAGACATAAGATTTGCATACATTTGAGAGTTTATTGAAATTGATTTCGAAACTGAACAACCTTAATTTTAATTTTCCAAATTTACTCACGTTAGGAACATAATAAAATTGTAGTTATGCATTGTTAATACAACTTATAACATTTTCAAACACATTGCATAATGATCTCATGAACAAAGGTCGAGATACATAATTCATATGTATTTTTCGACATGTTTGGATGAGCAAAATCAAATTAAGGAGCGTTTGGATTAACTCTTAAGTTTTTATTTCTAGGTCGAGTTAATCGTTACTCCACATTTGTCACATTTAGGCACACACTAGACATCTCGTTTAAAACAAAGAACCTCACTAAATTTATCTTTTTTGATTCTAGGTGAAATGACTTTGGAAAATGAATTACGGTACAAAAAATCATACGTTCCAATAATCTCAAATGAAAACTATATTCCTGATATTTTAAAACCCATCATTCGAAACCCTTAGAATGTAGGTTCAATCATGAAGGTCGTTCCTGTATATCCTCGTTAATCCATTAAATACGACAACATTCAAACCCTTTTTCAAACTATCAAACTTTTGAAAATATTTAAACTCCATGAAGGAATTTGTCCAAGATTTCTACTTGAATTTTATTCCTCAATAGAAATCACCAAAGATGACGATCAAAACATCTTTTTAACTTTCTGGGCATTAAAAAGAACATTTAAATTCTCACTCAAGTCATTTGCCTCGATTCTCTCCATTCTATGTGAAGGAGAATGTTCTTACTCTGAAGAACCCTCTCTCGACTCTTTGAAAACTAATCAAGAGTCAAACGCACCTTATCAAACACACGTTCCAACACCAAATGAAATTATCTAATCAAATCACAACAACCGGACAAACCATTTTTCCAAACAAAATCCTCAAGGAAGAGCTTCGTCATGACATGAGATCTTGGAATGAAATCATTCAAGATAATGCCTTTGGCACTCAAAATGACTCACCATTTCTTCTGCTATCATAATTGCACTGTTGTTTGCACTCTAACAAGTACGCCTTTCACTTTGCTACTTTTCTACCAAATGAATTGAAAAGATTAAAAATCAACCAAAATCTCCAACGCCATATGAAATGATTCTAAACCATCTATATGATCACATCATCAAAATTAATCCTCATCTACGAAAATCCAAATACAAATCATATCAACCATCTATGAAACGTTGGGTTCATCCTACTCATCTTAAATCAATTATCTGCATATCTTCTAAAGAGGCCTCAAGTGATGATTCGAATGATGGTTGAGATATTTCTTGAGAATTATTACTAGACATACGTACTATCATTATTACTATGTAATATCTTCTTAACCTCTATCACGGTTACTCAAGTACGCGTATAACATGTCTAAGTTATTATTTCATGCTTGCTATATGACATTTAGTAGACCTTTAAGTCATTTATATGCTTCTACTTGGCCTCATTGCATGATTTCTCTTCTCTTTTAGCTAGATTATGTGATTCTTGAAGAGATGGAAATGCCATAATCACCCCTCCAACCTTTTTAGCCTGTTCTGAAAAATGATTAAACTTCTGGAAAATTTCTTAATCCCCTAGAAAACGGCCCCCATAAATGGTGGGTGGCTCCCTAATATATATAGGACCGCCCATGATTTACAAGGTACAACAATTAGGGGAACCACAAATTTTATGGTGCCTCTTTTTCTGTAACTTTGTACCCTATTTCCCTTAGGTCCCAGCCAATCTTTCTTTTCTAAACCAAACACTCCTTTTGTCACACATGAAACTTTTCGCGTGTGTGACTATATGTATATAGTCACACATTTTTGGTGTGACCAATACCACTTTTGTACTAGTGAACCACATCCACTAATCAAACATCATCAAGTCAAGACAACACATCTTCTTCCTTTCACTCAAAACTTCAAATTTTACCACCATCTTTACATGAACCAACTTCTCCACATCACTTGAACCCTTTGCTTGATAACATTTCGGATGTTCCTCCTATACCTCTAAACCCTCAACCACTTCAAAGTCATCCTTCTTTAGATATCACACTCTCTTTGTCACCAATAACTCCTCTTGATCACATTCATGACACTCCATCACCACCATCTCCACCACAACCTCAACCACCTATCATGGGCCATCCCCTTTTCTACAACTATCATGACTATCATGGGTCAACTTGCATATGTTGCTCTCACAACCGAAACCTATTCTTCACTTTAAGAGATGAGATGAACATCATGTTTGCTCATCTTGAATATCTTCTCACTACCTCAATCACCTCCCACTTTCCACCTCCACCTTGAAAAATCTTCAAATGTTTTCATAAACATGTCACCCTAAAATATTTTGCTCAAAAGTCATCTCCTATGAATCATGAATCATCTAGGACTTATCTCTTTTGTATGCTTAGATTGTAGTGTAATTTATGAATTTATGTTTTCTTGCTTATCATAGCTCTATTGTATGTTGTATGCGCCATCTATTTATATACGAGTTTCTTGTTGGTTGAATGAAACTCTATTTTGGGTGACTTAATTATAATGTGTTGCTTTAAAAGATATTTGTCTTGCACTTGTATTTCTAACTTTGTTTTGTAGCAAAATAATTTTTGTAAGATCGATCCCTTGGTGACCCGAACAAGGGGGAGCTCACATCAAAGGGGAGTCTTGATATTGTCGATTTCCTTTTTCCTACAACAACTCGACGATCATCCTTTTTGAATTCGACAAAAAGGGGGAGAAATGGAACAAAACTCATTAATAATGTGTAACTATTAATTTTATACAAAATGAGTTTATATTTTGTCATCATCAAAAAGGGGGAGATTGTTAATACAAATAATGTCTAAAAACGTTATTTATATTTTTCGACCTCTCAACGTTTTGATAATAACAAAATGTAAAAATGTTTACGATAAAATTAAACGTTTACAAATTATTAATCGTAAAATTCCATTTCTAAGATTAGTGATCACTTAAGGTATGAACAAACAAATCATTAAGCATGATTAGTGATCAAGAAAATATTTTTCTCTCATCCATTACATTTTTACAAAAGATTTTCACAAAATTAATTATACAAAATATTTTCTAATTAAAAGAAAAGTTTTATTAAAAACTTAAAATTTGAAATTCAAAATTTCCCCCAAAACGGAAGCTTCTACACCAGATACAACATTTCCCACAAAAACATAAAAAGGGAGCGGAGTCTAGGCGGCGACCCCCTTATAGGCCTGGCGGCCCCCTTATATATTTGGGACCGCTGGGACCGCCACCAGTTACCGTTATTTTTACCTGTCTATAAATACTGGTCCACCCCTTACTGAAAATCATTCCTCTTTATACAAAATTTTTCAATCTCTTCTTTATCTCTCTAAATATTCTTTCTCTCACTAAAACTCTTGATCACTAACATACTTAGATCTTGTTTCAAGTGATATAATCTCCTCTTCTCATCTCTTCCCTCTCATTAAAGTACAAGAGAAGAATACTCGTATTCATCAAGAAAAAAAGTGTTAATTAGTGATCTCTTCTCCTTTCTTCTAAGTTCCAAATCTCTATTGTAATTATCTTGTGTATTTGTGTGGTTCGAATATTATGTAGATCCGATAGTGTAGATCTTGTGAGTGTGTATATCTTGTGAAGTGGTAGATTGGTTCTAGCTAAGATTAGGACTCGACATTTAGCTTAGTGTCAGAAAATAACGTAAGCAACGTGTAAACGGTTTTCTCCGCCTAAAGGGAGCTTGTTGATATAGTGAAATCTTGAGTCGGATACTCAAGGATTGGAGTAGGGCGAAGAGGTGCTTCGTAGCCAAACCACTATAAAATCTTGGTGTCTTGGTTTGGTTGTTTTTTTCCTTATCTCTTTACATTATTATTGTTGGAATCTAGTTCTAGTTTAGATAGTTAGTGCTTGTTCATATTGTGAATTGGTTAAACATATAACTCGGATCTAAACATTTTTGAAAGTAAACTTTTAAAACGCCAAAGAACTTGTAAACTATTCAACCCCCCTTCTAGTTTCCACATATGCCAAATTAATGCCTTATCATAAACATGCATAGACACCAATTCCATCCTATCATTATCATCAATCCATCAATTTTAAAAAATTGCCTACATCTATATACCCAACCCTTAACATCATCCCCATGGAACTTAGAAAACTCAATCTTGGACATTCTCTCATAACCTCTCCCACCAGTTCTGTGATTATGATTCCCACCATTGTTACTAGTTGCTTCACCATTTTTCATCCTATTGAGTTCATTGGAAATTGAATTTTGACTAACCAAGAACCCATTCATCCCTTCTTTTATCTCAAGTATGGCATTCTTGAGTTCATTAACTAATTTTTGCAAAGACTCCATGGTTGTAACAGTAGCCATTACATTATTTCTTGTGGACACCATTTGTTACTTTATCTACTATTAAGCAACAGTTATTAACAGATGATCTGAGTGCCAAGACCGTGCTCTAAATACCACTTGATACACACCAATAGGGATCATTTAAGATCCGTTAAAGGATTACAACCAATAGGGTAATCAAGAACAAGAAATAGATCACCGAATTATGGATTGTATTATCAATGGAAAGTTGTTATGAGTTGTTACAGGAATGATTTACAAGATGGAAAAGTAAATTGTACAATTGAAATCTAAAAGAGAAATGATTACAACTCTAAGTATTTAAACTAAGTTTTGGCGCCAAAATCTATTAGAGGCTGTTGGAGTAAAACACGTGCACCTCACACGCTTGAGTAAACTCATTTGTGTGCAGCTCACGTGCCAAACAGCTTATCAGCTTAAATGGGCTTATCACCACCAAATCTCTATTCCACCGCTTCATTAAGAGCAGCAGGACACCAATTTTAAATTAGGGTTTAATCGCTTGCTTGTTGGAGCCGAGCGCAATACATCAAATATTGGTGTTATTGTTCGTGTTCCATGCTTACCATGGATCATAATTATTGGTGTTAGTGTTTAAGCTCAAATATTGAAAGTTATTGGGGTTGGTTTCCCTGCTGGATATGCCAAATTATTTTTGTAAGTTTAGTAACCTAATTTTTTATGCTATAATTTAGTGTTTATTATTGGGTTTGTTTTTGTATGGGTAGTAATGATTAGCTTCAGGTTAAGAATTAAAGTAGCTCTAAAAAATTTAGTGAGGTGTTATGAGGTTATCGTATAGGGGTTTTGTATAGTCTAGATGGTTTTATTCTGTGTGTCGATTAAGTTTTGGTTTTTTGGTTGCAGGAGGGTTGTTGCGCTCTACAATGAATGTGGAAGATCATACGCCTCTCCACCGCCTCTTATCTAGAACATCTAGAGCAAAGCACCAATAACTTGTTGAAACCATCAATGACTACGTGTTCTAAAACCGGTGTGTCTTTGGGTTTTCCTGTTCGAACACGGCAATCCAGCAATTACTGCTATATCCTTGATGACAAACAGGTATGTTCCAAAAAACGCTACATTCTCTTCTATATATGTACAATTGGTATGTGCTTAATTACACATACCCTTTTCCACTAAAACCAGACATAAATGACCAAAAACATACCAAAAATACATTGTATTTGTATGTTTTCATTTATATTGTGCAGGAAACGGATATCCGACAAAAGGACGAAAAACAAAGCCAAAAACGACAAAACCGAGCACGGAATGGAAAAGCGTGAAAAGACAAAGTCAAATCAAAGCCAAAGTCAACAAAAGTCAAAGTCAAAGTCAAACCAGAAAAGTCAACGGTCAAAACCGGAGCCGACACCGAAGAATACTTAATGGGCCCACCCGAACCCATCTAATGGGCTGGATAAGCCCATTAGTATATTTAATGAAGACCAAAAAGCCCAAGTTTAATAAAAGGCCCATAATCCCTTTTTTAAATCACACGGCCCAAACCCCATTCCCATTATTATTCAAACCGGCCCAAAATAAATTACAATGGCCCAAATCCTTAACTGAGTTAGCCATGACACTTAACTGTGTTATATTCCACAAGGACTCAATTTGCAACAAAACAAATAACTCTTGAGGACCATTTCTGCCAAAGTTCAAAACCTTTTATAACCCCACAAGGACCAAGCGTGTAATGACACTTATAACGTTGGAGGGCTTATCCTGCAAATCCACAAAACCTTTAACATACAACAAGGACTACATTTGCAATACAATATATATAGTTGAGGGACCATTCTTGTAACTTCACCAAACTCATACACTGTATATCTTCAACCTTCATTCCCGCCAAAACCCAATCCCCAAAACCTGTCACTTTCCTTCACATATTCCCTGTTCACTCCCCTCCAAAATCCTCACCCCCACCTCACAAACAGCCAAATACAGCTTGGCAATCCTAAACCCAACCATTGGCCAAAGAAATTAAGGGCTGTGATCATCTAACTTGGGGACAAAGGCAATTTGATGGCTGAGATTGGACTCTTGTTTCTCCTCACTAAGAAAACACAACAAACACAGCACAAGGAAGCTCAAGACACTTAGGGTTTTAGTATAAATATATGCTTATGTATTTTCATTTTCCTTGTCGAATTTTTGTAAAAGCAAGACCTTGTAATATCAAAAATTTGTCCATCCTTAATATATTGTCTTTTTAATTTAAATGTCATTTAAATTCTGTCTTTAAATTTCTTGCAATTTAATTTTTATGCACTTAACTGTTTTCTTTTAAATACTTGTTATTTAAATTATTGTCTTTTAAATCTGTTTTTTAAGCTTATATAAAAGCTTTTAAGAGATTTGAAGCCTTTATATAAGTTTGTTTTAATTTTCTGTCAAAAAAAGTCAAAAAAATCCAAAAATACCAAAAAAAAATCAAGAAGAAATCAAAAGGAGCATGGTGAATAGTGTATGACAATGGTTTTAGAGCTTATGGTAAGCATTAGGTTTTGTTTTTAAGCTTAGAGAGCTTAATATTCTTGCCAAAAAGCTTGGACCATTTATAAGTTTTCTTTTTCCATTTTTGATTATTGTTACTATAGCAATGCTTATTTAGTGCTTATTTCTGCTTATTTTGCTTATTTATATGTGTTTCATGCTTATTTTTCTTAGTTCCATGCTTATATGCCATGTTGTATGTTTTTTCCTTAAACTGCCTTATTTGCCATTTAAGCTGCTTATTACTATTGGCTTATTTAACTGCTTATTTGTTGTTGCTTTTGCTTATTTGTGCTTAACTCTTGTTGCTTGCTATCTGTCTTTAGCTTTCTTTACTTAAATCTACTTGTTTTTCCTGGCTTATTTTCTTTCATTTTGCTTATTAGTTGTAGCATAGCTCCTTTCTTTACTTATTTGGTTTTGTCCTTAGCTTGTTTGCCCAATAGTAGCTTAACTGTTTAGCTTCTTAGTCCTTAGTGTAAAAAGCACTATTTTTCAACTTATTTCCCTTTTTAGCTTATTTTTGTTTGAGGTTGCTTATTAGGTATAGTGTTCATCATGTTTTAGCTTAGTTTGCATTTCCCTTCGCTTATTTGCCCTCAAATTAGCAAACAGTTTAACCCCTTTAGTACTTAGTTAAAAAAGTAGAATCTGCCACTTTTGTGCTTATTTCCCAGCTTATTTTAAGTTTTCTAAAAAAGTTGTCGTTGTTAAACTTTCTTATTTTTTAGAGTTTTATAAGTTTTAAAAAAAACGTTTTTATAAAAAGAGAGAGGCCAAGGGTCGAACCCTGGACCTCCCCCTTTGCACACACGACACACCACAAACACACACTAACCACTTTGCTACAATAGCTCATCCATCCACTTCTTGCACAATTAAATCTTTATAGTCTCTTTTTCTTTTTTTAGCTAATAAGCTCGTTTGGCTTATTTTCGGCTTATTTATAAGCTTTCTTTTCCAGCTTTTATTTTTCATAGAACCAGCATCCTTCAATCCACTTTTCCTTATTTTTTCAGAAATTTTCATTTAAGTTTACTATTTTTAATCTTTTATTTAGTTTGAAATAGTTTTTAATTCATAAAAAATTATAAAAATGTCAAAAAAATATAATTCTTTTTTTTTAATTTTCTTTTATTATATAGTATCTAGGAAAAATAGAATTGATTTCGTAGGTTTATTTTTACAAAATTTCACTTTTTAAAGAACGGGATTCGATCCCCGTTCTCGTTTTCTTCGTTTCTCAACTTTAAACATTCTCGTTTTAGGATTTTCTTTAAAATTTCTTTTAATTTAGTAATTTAGGATTATTAAAACTTTAAAAAATCATTTAGGGTTTAAATTTTGATACTTTAGGTTTTTAATCTCGCGTTTTTACATTCCCGTCTCGTTTTAGGTTTAAATCTTTAATAGCTTTCGTTTTTAGGATTTCCTTAATTGTTTTTGCATTTTAATTTGAAAAATCAAATCCAAATCTTTGTCATTCAAACATCAAATATCAAACCGACTCTCGACTTTCCAATTCACTCCTCGTTGGGACTACGACCCGGGAATATCATATACTACTTCCGGTTTCATTGATTTTGTGGATTTTTGTTAGGATATCATTTCATCACCTCAAACACAAAATAAGAAAAAAGAGATTTTAGAGAGAGAAAGTAAAACAAAAGAAAAATGGTTACTTGTTATCAAAAATAAAAATGAGAAGCAACACCCTCTCCACACTTGGAGAGGGCTTTAAATAGTTACAAGAGTGGACTATTCTTGTGGGCTTTGTTGGGCGAGTTATTATTACAAATGGGTTGAGGAACCCCGAAAAACTAGGCACCCAACTAGCTTAAACTAAAATTCACGTAAATTACGATTTACATATACAAGGCTCGGGATTATTTATTGACCATCACTTTAATAAAAGCTTACGAGCTAACAATCTCCCTAAGGGCCGGTGGTACATTCAATTGTGGAATCCTTCTTGTGACGTCTTGAATCTTGGAGCTTGTATTCTTAGGAATTCTTTTGTAGTTCCTTTTGCATGCTTGTGATCTTGGATCTTGATCTTTAACTTGATATTCTTTGACAAAATTCTTATATCGTGGTCTTTGGCCTTGATTTGTCTTGACTATTGAGATCTCTAAAATCTTTAGCTTGAATCTTTATGCCGCCTTACGATCTTGTGTCTCCACCTCATGCTCAAGATCTTGAAAGCTTGTAACAAATCTCCCTCCAACATTTTCTTTTAACATTGATTACTAGTACCACATATGTATCTTATGAGGAAGTGCTTGTTCATCAGAGATTGCGGGAGAAGACTTTATAGATTTGAGCTTTCATCATGTATTATCTTTGTGATTGAGCAAGAGGTCTTTGAATTCTTGCCGTCATGGACTAGAAAGCTGCAACGTCAAGAAAACTGCAAGTATAGGTTAGAGATAAACATATATGGACGAAAGTGTCTTTGTCACTTCGTCGAATATGGTTGCAATAACCACGGTTCCCCGTTAATCAGTATAAATACTGCATGTGATCAGGTAGAATTCAAAAGAATCTCCTTGACAGGGTTTCGCAGCTGCACTAGCCGTTCTCGTTACCGGAGCGTCTCAAAGCAGACAACACGGTAAGAGTGAATCAGATAGTTACTATCTTTCTGATTGAGTCGTCAATTCATATTACTGGAACAAGTTTGATTCATGTAGAATCGCACCATCGTTTCTTTCCAGTTGACACAAGTTTGATTCAAATAGAATCTCGCAAGTCACCTACCAAGAGCTTGATTGATGTTGGCTCAAGAAGGATTTCCATCTTCACTGTGAATACTAAAGAGTATCACTCTGATGTTCTGGCAATTATCACAAGGATAATGCGTAGGACTTAATGATACCAAATGTTATATAATGATGTACAACATTTTGTATATTGGAATTTGTGTCCTAGTGAGATTTTTGATGGATCTCGTTGGCTCTAGACTCTATAAGTGCACATTTGTTATTTGGTAATCGAGGCTGGAGCGGACTACCACCTTTTCAATATCAACAATCTTGGAATGAGAAATGCCATAGAAATGTGTTGATTCTCCGTGAGAATGAAACAGGAAATCTTTTGAGAGATTCTGAGTGGTATAGGAGGGTTGTGCATTGCATCACTGGGACCATGATGACTTTTGTCTTCAATATCAGATCATCTTTGTGATTTCCGATAGATTATGCATTTGAACACGGTTGGTTTTGCTAGGTTGTATGGAGGGTTTCTTTCTTTTCACCCTTTGTCCTTACAATTCTTTTTCATTCTTCAACCCCTTCAATGTTAAACCAACGCGTCCTCATTATCACCTTGTTGGGATTGTTCCGGTGATAACTCATGCCTTGGATAACATTTTTCCCAATCTCACTTTACTCCTTTTTTTTATTCATACCTAGGACTTCTACTCTATCTAGAGGAAAGTTCCTAGGTAGATCCCTCCGGTTCTGGCTGGATCATGGAACAGAATTCCTAACCTTAACCGCCTTATTACCGGTACGAAGGACAACAGTTTGGACGGTCTTTAGGTATATCCATTGTAGCCCTAAAACCATTAAAAAATCAATAACGTGTTCGAGAAAGGAAGTCATTTAATTACACATTGAGAGTTTTCTGTATCACCAAAGCTTCCCCTACAACTTATGGCATCATATTATGAAAGAGATTTGATTGCGAGGTTAGGACCGCACTTATGATTGAAGATCGATATTCCATTATTAATCCGTATTGATCACATTTTAATCACTATTCTCCCCCTCAAAAATTGCATATGTGTTTATAATTTTTGACAATTAGTGAATTTAAAAACAAGTTAATGTCCGGAATTCACATGAGCCTAACTAAGTCTGGGAGAACAGGAGAGCTTGCAGAATGATCATATTATTATACCTTCCTCCTACCATTTATAGAATAGATATTGAAGACTTGGAGTGGGTGTTTGTTGGAACCAATTTTGAAAGAATTTTGAAATTTTCTTTTGAGAATATCTTTGGAAAAATTGTGTCTCAACAGAGGAAAAATATGTAAGATATATTTATTTACAATCTTTTTTCCTTTGAAATTTCTCTTTAGCATTCAAAAACTTTGAATGTTGATATGACATTGCTCAAGAACGAGAAGACTATGAGCTTCCCGTTTTTTAGTGATAATTGTAATAAATGAACATTTTCTTTCTTTGGTGACCGAGTCCTAAGGCTGACATTTACTTAGAAGAGTCGTAGAGGAAAAAAAAATGAAAGGACATGTTTTTGAAAGCATTTGAAACTCTCGCTAACTTCATTTTTTCCACCTTGGTGTTAATATTAATCAACATTTCTAGGTGCGCAAATGTTATCGATTGTCGAGAGACATGTCGGAGAAGATTCTTTTTGAGTTTTTGAAAAAAAATTTGATTTTGTATTTTGTTTTTATAGGTTTTATATATATATATTTTTTTTATATTTTTTTTTCTTGGTTTTATAAATCAAAATAAAGAGAAAGATCAAAAATATTTACAAGTCGAAGTTTCCATCAGCAGTGATAGCTGTTGCTAGAGTTGAAGTAGATGAAGTTGAATCTTGTTGTTGTTGACATTTATCGGATGCATCAGCAGTAGTAACAGCGGAAGACTTTGAAACAACTTGATTTTCTCCATTTGATAATTCGTCGAACAAATGACCGAATAGACTTTCCAACTCTACCATCGACGTCATGACTATCATATCTACTGAAGTGAAAACAAGAAGATTTCTCTTCTTTTTAAGGTAAAGCGCACTGAAGCGTACACTCCCTTTTTCTTTGAAGAACGGGTTGCAATCTGACATTTGATTACAAGCCATTGACTTGAGCTAACAAACATTGAATGTTTCGAAAGTAGCTCAAGACCGAAAAGATTTCTCTTTTCGTTGTTAAGGATAAACGCACTGACGCGTACATTTTCCTTTTATTTGAAGATCGGGTTGTTATCTGTCATTTAATAACAAACCATTGACTTGAAAATTAGAGAACAACAATCGGATAGATCGAAGTATGCTGTTTCCTTAGTCTTGATAACCTGCCAAGAAGAGAAGTGGAATTCGAAAACCCTTTGCTTGAAGGTTTCGAGGGATTAGAAGTACTTGCATTGTCACACACAGATTTATCAGATTTATTCTCGGTGTTACTGGATGCAGTTAATTTTCCACACATGGCAAAAATTCTTCCAGTTGGAACCCACCTAAGACAATTTCTAGGTTTGCTAGGCCTAGATGAAGCAAGACTTCCTTGGGACCCTAACTCCTTTGATTTCCTGACATTTGCCTTATGTTTCTTTTGATTTTCAAGTTTTGAGACATTGGCACTTTGGTTATCAGCACGGGAATTCATGTCATTCACATAATTAAGCATACAGACATCATGATTGCCAGTAACAAAACATTGCTTACACATAGCACAAACAACTTCTGATTTAGCATTTCTAACGGCAAGCTTAATGTTATTACATTCAGATGACTTATGCTTCTGAGTCTTGGGAATTAGAGAATTCCTATGGTTTTCTTCTAATTTCTCGAAGTTATTCGAGAGGCAACTACTTTTAGACTTGGAGTGAACCCTAGCAGGCTGTGGACTTATAGTCTTAGCAGCGTTGTTTACTCTTGTAGGAGAAAAACCACTTGAGTTAGAGTTAGCTTGTTGCCTATGGATGACATTTGGTTGCGAAGCAGTGATTGATTTTGTCCTAACGCTTGATTTAACAGGTTTGTTAGGGACAACATTATCTACCCTAGAGGTCTTAGAATGATTAGTCCTAAAGATTCTAGAGGCAATCACCTTAACAGTTTGCACACCTTTTGATTCTCGTGTGGAAGGTGCCGAGTTTGAAGTGACTGGTTTGGACAAAGCATTCGTCTTATCAACTTTGGGAAGAACCGAGGATTTTGGAAAAGGAGTGACAAAATAAAGTTTTGGTTTATAAGAAGAAGAAGGTGGTTTTCCCAAGATTGATTGCTTTGTAAACATAGTATTCGTTCTCGTACCTTTTGTGGTGCCTTTTCGTTCAGAAACCTTATCAAATAACTGGGCTCTTAGCTTAGCATTGTCATAGATGGTGTCATACAATTGTTTTTGCAAAGAGTCAATTATTGAATTGGTTTGAGCTTGTGTCACTTTGATAGAGTCAAACAGGTTCTTGTATGTGGTCTTAAGATGAGCATTTTCTTTGGCATAATTCAAAACCTGAGATTCTAATGACACTTTCTCATCTTCAAGTTTCTGAAACAAAGGGTCAAGGGTATTTGATGCACATTGAGTATCACAACTCTTACCCTTGAGATCTCCCAACTGAGCTTGCAACCGTTCGATCTTTTGTTGCATGTCATTATAAGCTTTATCATACGAAATCTTGTCATATTTGCATTCTTCACATTTTGTGTACCAATTATTCCAAAGAACAGCGTATTCTTTTTCCTTTTTAATAATGCAATTTTCAAGTTTTTCTTTCGTACGATCAAGCTCAGTTTGGAGATCAGTATACTGCACTTCGTGAGTATGCATATTGAATATATCATGATCATAGCAATTTTCATCTTTGGGTACCTCAGTTGATCCATCTGAGTCATAGACGGGAGCATTGTCAGACTGAGTTCCAGATAAGGATGCTTGCTGCAATGTATCCTCTAAAGTGCAGTTCACTTTTACTCTCTCAGTTTCTTCATAAGCATCTGCAGCAGCCATGAATTCACATTCCACTTGAGTGCTTTGGATCCCTGCTTCTTCCTCTTGAGCAATCTGCAGCTGTTGCTGAAGATAAGCAGCATCCCGTTTCCTTGGCTTTACTGTGCAGTTGCTGGCATAATGACCCTCTCCTCGACAGTTGTAACACCTTATCGGATTACCATTGATACCATTACCATTACCCTCAGCCGGAGCTGTAACAACATTTCCATTCCCATACTGATTTGCAATTTCTGGAACAACACTAAGCCCATTCATATTTTCAACATTCTGAATACCCGGATTATGAACCGCATTTTGCCCAACCTCATTCCCATCATACTGCACAACATTTTGTCTCACCTGATTTCCAACATTGTCATCAACCATTTGCATTTTGATGTCTTGGCTCGTGTTCATATCCTGTTGTGCAATTTGACTATTGCGGGGGATTAATGAACTTCTTTGGTTGTTGTTTGTTGGTATGGTATTGACTTTGAATGCTTTAGCCAATAAAGCAAGTGCCTTGTTCATTGCAGTTGTGGGATCTGAACTGTCTTCGAGATTCTGCATTGGTTGTGGCATGTAGTTCGTGTTGAATGAAGGTTGTGGGACAAAGTTGTTGTTGGGTTGTGGATGTTGTATGTAGGTAATGAGTGATGAGTGATCTGGGTGACACGGTGTCTGAGTGTTTGCCATTAATGCCAAAGGATCATGTGTGTTTGCAATTCGTTGTGCTCTAAAAGCATTGATGTCTTGCTGAGTCGACATTGCAAAAGTGATGTGAAATGATAAACAAGGATCTTTAGTGGGTAAAGTGATTTGTTGTTGTGGTGGAAAACTATTTCATGGGATTTTACAAATCTTTGATGCTAAACCGGGAAAATACAAGAGTATTTCGCGGGATTTTACTGAATCAAGAAAAAACCGTAAGAATAGAATTTATTGTTGGTGAAGTCGTTGTTGTCTTTGAAGAACGTAAGCTTTTGAAACGATTAATGATCTTAAAACGTTGAACGGTGCACGAATTTTTGAGCTTGAAAAATAAACGGTGCTCCAAACTCAATAAGGGACAAACGTAGCACAAACTAAATCACTTTAAAGCACCAACGTTTGAAATTAGATGCACAAGGACTAACTTATGCCAACTATTTACAACAGGAACGGTTGTTATATCAACAAAGACTTGTGGAAGTAGACTTGAAGTCTAGGACTAAAAGTGTAAGAATAGAATTAATGTTAAAAAATAACACTCCTAAATCCTAACTCCCTCCTGTTCATGTATCATCTTTGTTTTAAATTTGATAAACATGAGAAAAAAATGCAACGTATATGATTTTAATCCCGCGGAGTCGTACGGTTAGCGTCGGTGAAAACCGAATATACCACGAAGATCGAAACGATGTCACGAACACGATGGTATAGATTATATGTC
Source organism: Tanacetum coccineum (assembly GCA_026074375.1). Taxonomy (NCBI): domain Eukaryota; kingdom Viridiplantae; phylum Streptophyta; class Magnoliopsida; order Asterales; family Asteraceae; genus Tanacetum; species Tanacetum coccineum. Next base: position 7,699 of record BQNB010016956.1, on the reverse strand, counting down.
CCGTAGTTAAATGTCACTCGAAACCGTAAAACCGAAATAACCTTAAAACGTGTAGAATTTGTTCGGTTCTCTGAGATTTTTTTTACTCGTAACTCGAATCTAAAGCTATCACGTTGTTTGGTTCTCAAATTTCACTCGATCGTCTTCTAAATTATTTCACTCGATTTCGGATATCCATAAAAAATTTACATGACGTACTGGTCCTTGATAAAAATCACCTATCGTTGCGGGCTCAACTTGGAACACGTTCGTTCGGAAGCACCTATTAAAAAAATAAACCACTCGTTATGGTCCTCTTTGAATTTTGCTTCGTTCGATCGTGAAAATGATTTGTACATCGATCGAAAATGCAAAAGTTTATTCCCCACTCGATTGTTGTACAAGGGTTTCCTCTCAAGTACGGGTGCAAGAAAATTTTTTTTCCACTCGAATTCGGTTGTATATAGGTATCCTTTCGTTCGGTTTGTTGAGTTTTTATCACATCGTTCGGACATAACAAAAAGAACACGTCTTGTGTTTTTTTCCCCCTTTTTTTTAACCCAACAGGGAGCAACAAAAAAAAAAAAAATGGAGAAAAAAAAAAGAGGAAACTAAAAAATGAAAAGAAAATGTAAACTATGTTGACTAGCTACTAGAATAATAGAAAATCTAGAAAAAAATGGACTGTTGTGGCTAGAAAAAAATTATGACGAAATGAAACAAAAAAAATACCGAATGATAAGCTTAAAAAAATTACCACAACCAAATCACAACACCCAACCTTGGCTCTTGATACCACTTGTTAGGATATCATTTCATCACCATGAACACAAAATAAAAAAAAGATTTTAGAGAGAGAAAGATAAAAAAGAAAAATGGGTAACTTGGTTCAAGAAAAGAAAAATGAGAAGCAAACACCCTCTCTCACACTATTGAGAGGGCTTAAATAGTTATAAGAGAACTAATCTAAGTGGGCTTTGTGTTGGGTGACCGGTTAAGTTCTAAAATACAAATGGGCTTGAGCCCGACAACTAGGCCCAACTAGCTTAACTAAACTCCCAAAAACTACGTTTTCCTATACAAGGCTCGGGATTGTTTAATGACCATCACTTTACTAAATATCACGGCTAACAGGCGATGATGAAGAGGGGTCATCAGAGGATGATGAGGATGATGATATAGACATCGAGGCCGATGATGAGGAGGAGGAGGAGGAGCACCTAGCTCCTACCGACTCTGTAGTTGTTGCTATACCAGCTACTGATCAGGCTCCATCTGCGGAGGAGACAGAGCTGTTCAAGATTGATGAGTCTGCGGCCACACCACCACCACACCCTACATATCGTGTGACAGCTAGGATTTCTATTCCAGCTCCAGTACCTACGCCAGTATGGTCTGATGCAGAGGTTGCCAGACTTCTCGCTATATCTACTCCACCATCATTACCGCTCTCCCTATGGTCTTCACCACATCCCCAGATACCTTCTCCATCACTACCACTATTACCACCCTCACTTGTGTTATCTCCAGCACCACCTCCTAGCCCTATTCGTTTACTAGGATATCGAGCTCAAGAACCCAGATGAGAGCTAAGCAAGCATCCTAACTTCCATTCTTTACCTTTACCATACCCTTCATACTCTCCCCCACCAGAACCAGATATGCACCATCATTAGGGAAACCACCACCACTTGCACCATATTAGATTCCTAACTTCATCACCACCATTGCTACTAACCCTGTGCTAGTCGTAGGTAGGACAGACCCAATGTTACCTTACCGACCTCGGAAGAGGTTAGTACGCACTGTTCCTAGATATGAGGTAGGAGAGAGCCTCATCTGCTGCTGCTAGCTGAAAAAAACCGTTCTGGAGTCATAGGGAACTGTGACATATGAAACTACTATGGATATGGAGATCAGTCAAGAACTGGAAGAGAATAGTTTGATAGGGATCACCGACTCATAGGATGAGATAGTTGAGACCCTGCAAGGGGCACTAGTTTAGTATACTAGACACGGAGTTGGTCGACTATGAACATACGAGACTCAAGGGATAGGTCAGACACGGATGCATTTTAACAGGTTAGGACTAAATGATTCATAGACAAAGACAGCTATTGCTGGTCCAGGTGCATCAATAATGTTGGTTAAGACAGACGAGCACATGCTAAACACGCATCAGATAGTGACTAAAGGCTAGATTATCCCAGAGAGGCTTGAGGCGATCGTATGGAATGCTAGTTAATACTTACCCACGAGATGTTAAGTTCCCTACGCACAACCATACTGGGTCCAAATGTCAGAGATTAAGAGTTGCATCTTTTGATAACGCATAAGAGACAGACAATGATTCAGAGATGCATGAAGGCAACATAAGAGATCTGAAGAAGAAAAGAGTTAAGGAGAGTTGATCGTACCCGACAGCAGCAGCTTATACATACATTGACAATGATGCAGTCATTACAGGGACAGGTGACCATACTACATGGACAGGTGACAGCACTACATGGACAAGTTACCGCATTACAGGGACAGCAGGGACCTGCTGGAGGTCCTGCACAGCCAGAGCTGCCAAAGGAGGCTGGTAGCACTTCATAGATTAAGATCATAGTTATGGCCTAGTCATTTTGTATATAGCCTACTAAGTATTACGAGTTAACTCCGGCTAGTAAGGCTTTAGTTTGTTATGATTAAATTGTAACCTAATCATTATGATCATTTTGTATCTAGAACCATTTATGATAATGTTATTCAAATTTATATATGGAAAGGTTTTAATTAAGTCACGTCAGTAATCGAATATAGTTAAGAATAATGCCGGATTTGGTAATATCATGGTTATTACAAAATCAGTTTATATTTCACATGTGATGTGATCATACTTATTTATTCATGTATATGTCATGTCAATGATAATGATTTTAAGAAATCAACGGTATTTAAATTCATGTGATTAGAAGAAAATTGCACCAAAACGAGCCACAAGGGTCAACACCCGAGTACACACCAACCCCATCCACCATAGCAACCCCCACCACATATGGTCCACGAATGCCCTACTTCAGCAATGATTGTACCAAGGAGCACATCTGCCGCATTGTAACACGAGATGCGACAGGAATGGCGGAAGACAACCACACTTAGGTAACTGGTGGCAGAAGGACTGAACGGATGTTTCGATGAATGCAACCAACCAAGACTTTATTGAAGTGAAGAACCACTATATTTCAAAGGCACGAGGGAAGTTGTTGAATTAACTCAATGGTCGAAAAGGATTGGAACCTTTTTTCCGCATAAATCTAACAGCCCGTTGAAAATCTGGTTAAGTTTATCCACCATACTCTTCTAGCAGGTTGTTTCCTCTAACAAGGTGGAATACCCAATGTTAATTGACTGGTCAAACATGATGCTGCAAATGCCAATGACTTGGGCTGAAATAAGAAAGAAAATGAACTGACAATTAACACGTCCAAGGAACAAGATTGAAAAAGCATGAGGCGAATTGTGGAATATGAAGTAAGGGAAACTATGTGAAAAGGTGTAGCAATAACCAACGTATCCAAGAACTTGCATTGTTGGTGAGTTAGCATGTTTCCTGAGGAGCTGACAACATTGATAGGTACATCGACATATTGCCCGACTGATTCCATGGAAATATTGTAAGCATTAAAGCGAAAAACCATGCGAATAAGGTTGTGGAAATGGTCCATCAAACCTAATGGATAAGAAATGTCAGCACCATTCAGAAAGACAGGCTGAGAACAAAAGGAAGTTTTAAAACACTTCCCCGAAACAAATCAGAACAAACAACAACAAAACAAGAGCAGAACACTGGCGAGGGCTTATAACATGCAGGGACTAGTAAAAGAGCCATATGTGGGGATTCTAAACCTATATGCGCTAAATGCAACTATCACCACGAGAACGTCCGCGTGCCTCCAAAATGCCACAAATGTCAACAATTTGGTCCATTTTGGCCCGTAACTAATAGAGTGGCGGGAAATGCCCACGAATGCTAACAATCAGAGGGGCAACCGGGTCAGGTCAGAAACCTACTTTCTTATTCGAGTGTAGAAGTTCAAGGACACTTCAAGAGGGAATGTCCAAAGTTGAAGAACAACAAAAACCATGGAAATCAAGTTAGTATTGATATGTTGCTAGCCAAAGTGCATACAATGGGACATGTATGGACAAACCCAGACTACCAATTTCGTGACGTGTACGTTCCTTCTCAACACCGCTATGCTTCTTATATTATTTGAATACTGGTGCTGAAAGGATTTTGAGTCTACGCATTTAATTTCCCAAATGGATATTACGTCATCCTACCATAGATCCACTATTATGAGTCAAACTAGCTGATGGGATAATTAATTGGGTTAAACACTATCCTATAGAGGGGTTGCACATTAAATCTCCTGGAACCCTCATTCAACATAAATTTAATGCCCGTAAAACAAGGTAGTTTTGATGCTAAAAAATGGTAATGATTGGTGCAAATGTACCAGAGCATCATTTGTTATGCCGAGAAGAATCGTTCCGTAACTCCCTAGGGAAATGAACATTAATTTGTTCACGGGTGATGAGCAACCCGGGATAGCTAGCTCGTCTTACACATTATCTTCGTACCTCCAAAAACAAAATAACATGCTAAAAGTATGTCCAAGTCTTTTTGGAACCATGTTTAGTACAAGAGATTGAAACAAGTCAGAAAAATAAGCAGACTAGAGGATGTACCAATAGATCAAGATATTCCGAATTCTTTCTTGAGGACTTGTACGGTCTTCCCACCGACACGACCATAGAATTTCAAATCGTTTTAATACTGGTGTGCGTGCACCTTCTGAAATGAAAGAGTGTCAGAACAACCAAAAAAACAATTGACAAAGGCTTTAAAAAGTCCTAGTTCCCACACTGCCTGGGTAGCTCCGGTCTTGTTTTGTCAAAAGAAAGGATGATCGTTTCGAATGTGCACTAGATTACCAGGAATATAATAAACCACGGAGAATGAACCGAAAACCTCTCCCAAAGAATTGATGATTTATATTGATCAGCTTCAAGGGTCGAGTATCTACTCGAGATATCGACCTAAGATGTAGGTCGGAGTTATAAACCAACTTAGGTTTGAGAATAAGACATTCCGAAAACCGCTTCAGGACTCGTTACGGCCATTATAAATTCAAGTTATGCCATTTGGTTTGACTAATGCATCCAGACGTAAATCCATGTTCCTATTAAACGGGTGTAGCAAACCCATATTATTATAAAAATTCGTGATTGTCTTATTGAAGATATTCTGATATATATCAAACGAACAGCAAGAACACAAGATCACCTAACTATTCATAGAAATGCTTAATAAAGAAGGAGTTTGTAGCTAAGTTTTCCATATGTAGAATTTTTGATTCCTAAAGTATAGTTCCTAGGTCACGAGAATACATAGTAATGGTGTGGTGGAGGCATTTATGTGGATCCCGCCAAGATCAAATCCATTAAAGATTGGGCTCCCCCTAATCACCAACGGAGATTCGTTCAATTTTAGTTCTTGCTGGTATTTTACCGGAGAATCATGAAGGGTTTTCCCGAAGATCCCAACCAATGACCAAGCTTACAAGAAAGAAGGACAGTTTGTTTTAGGGTGATAAACAAAAGATCTTTTCCAAACTGTTAAAGAAGAAGTTTTGTAGAGCAACCAATCCTGGCCTAACCTGAGAGAATCAAAGATTATTAATCGGCATATGTGATGCTACATAGAAGGGTTTGGACGCTGTTTATAAATGCAAAGTGGAAAAGGTGTGATTGCATAATGCATCACGCCAACTGAAGATTTCAAGAGAAGAACTATACGACACATGAATTGGAACTCAGAGCAATAGATTTATCGCTCTCAGATTTGGAGATCACTACCTGTATGGAACCAATGCATGGTGGTTTTATTGATCATAAGAGTCTACAACACATTCTTAATCAGAAAGAGTTGAACATGAGGCAGCGTCGTTGGTTAGAGTTGCTCAGTGATTACGATTGTGAGATTTGTTATCACCCAGGAAAGGCAAACGTTGTTGCTGATGCTCTAAGCAAGAAGGAAAGAGATCAACCATTAAGAGTTCGATCCTTAGTCATGACCATTGGCTTGGATCTTCCTAAAAATATTTTAAATGCTCAGACTGAAGCTCGGAAGCCGGAGAACCTCAAGAACGAAGATATTAGAGGTATGTTGGTTGAAAATTCTAAAGATCCAGAGAAATTTAGAACGGAAAAGTTAGAACCACGAGCGGATGGAACTCTATGCTTCAATGGCAGGAGTTGGTTACCATGTTATGGCGACTTGAGGACTGTGATTATGCACGAGTCCCTCAAGTCAAAATACTCTATTCATTCGGGTTCTGATAAGATGTACCAGGATATGAAAAAGCTATATTGGTGGCCCAATATGAAGGCCGACATCGCCACCTATGTTAGCAAGTGTTTGACATGTGCTAAGGTCAAGGCCGAACACCAAAGGCCATCAGGATTGTTGGTACAGCCCGATATACCTCAATAGAAGTGGGACAATATCACCAAGGATTTTGTCATGAAGCTTCCTAAGTTGTCGCAAGGCTACGACACTATTTGGGTGATTGTCGACCGACTCACTAAGTCCGCAATCTTTGTACCAATAAGAGAGACTGATCCGATGGATAAACTTGCAAGAATGTACCTAAAGGAGGTGGCCACGAGGCATGGAATACCTCTCTCGATTATTTGTGATCGTGACCCTAGGTTCGCATCAAATTTATAGAGGTCACTTCAGAATGCTTTAGGTACTAGTCTGGATATGACTATTGTGTACCACCCACAAACATACGGACAAAGAGAGAGGACTATTCAAACTCTCGAGGATATGTTGTGTGCTTGTGCAATCAACATATTTATGGTATAAAATACTTGTGGTAATTTACAAAAGTAAAAAGTACATAAAACAAGCTTTATATAAAAGTATACATAAAAACATAAAAGGGCTATTTGGATTTCGAATTTCTAACAGTGTGTTTGACCTTTTATAAAAATAACACGTCTCATGACGATTCCAAAAAGGTAAGAAACTCGAAAAACGATTGTATTGATCAAGCAGAGAATGCAAGCTGCTCGTGATCGCTAGAAGAGTTATGCAGATTTGAAGCGTAAGCCGATGGAATTTCAAGTTAAGGATAAGGTTATGCTTAAGGTTTCACCTTGGAAAGGGTTGTATGTTTTGGCAAACAAAGGAAGTTAAACCCTAGATATGTGGGACCTTTCAAGGTGTTAGAAAGGGTTGGATCCGTTACTTACAAGCTTGAGCTTCTGGAGGAGCTGAGCAGGGTTTACGATACATTCCATGTATCCAACCTAAAAAAGTGATATGCGGATGAACCTTTATCTGTTCCATTGGATGGACTTCACCTTGATGACAAACTCTAATTCGTTGAGGAACCGGTCGAGATCATGGATCAAGAAGTCAAACAGTTGAGACATAGCCATGTTCAAATTGTCAAGGTAAGATGGAACTCCAGGAGAGGTCCTGAATTCACGTGGGAACGTGAAGACCAATTCAAGAAGAAATACCCACACCTCTTCACCAAGACCGCACCGTCGTCAAGTGCTGCATCGTAAGCCTTGAGGACGACGATAAATCTACTATGTATCTTTTGTATTGTACGCGTTTGTTTTAAATCGTAAACGTTAGGTTAAATCGCGTACG